>OZ018388.1:36293992-36371976 GCA_963969525.1 Ontholestes murinus
GTTGTAATTAACGCCCACGCAATTCTGGATTTAATTTGTTTATTAAATTCATTAATTTACCCTCATAGATTTGGTAGTTACTATATTAAACGCGTGTCACGAACAGATGAGGTGCGTGAGTTGAAATCGATTGAACAACACGACCCTGGCCATGCATCATTTACTCTCTGATGTGAACTCTCCTGATATTTTATGTTATCGTGAATGAAGGGTGATTTTATACGCACACGTGTTTCAAGCTTCTTAGAGAAGTATTGAATGAAATTGAAATTTTCTCGTTTTCAGGAAATGAATACGGTTATTTAAAATATAAAACCTTTATATATACCATATACAGGGTGTTCTGTTAAAGTAAGGAAATGGCTGAACCACAGACTCCTTGGGTCAAAATATGATGATTTAAGGCAATGTATCTATATTCAAAAGTTTATGGTTAAACAGGAATTTGTCTTCAAAGTTCAACAAAATATTATTTCTCTTGTTAATAATAATTTAAGCATGAATAATTTCGATCGGTAAACTGTTATGTAGTTTTAAGCATGAATAATATGGGCCTCTTTGAAATAGAGTTAGTCTGTGAATTGGAAGACTTTATTCAATTCCATGCCTTGTGTTACTGATGATTATCATAATATAACACATTAATTAAGTTCTTATGGCCATTATTGTGAAAATGTAATTTCGTATTTCGCGCCCTAAGCTTGCGCCCTCTAGGCGGAAGCATCCCTGTACTACTTTTGTATAACCTAATATATAATATAGTGTTTAAAACTGGGGTTCTGGAACATGGCGGGGATAAAATCAAAATGCAGGGGGGAGAAGTGGCAAAAGGATTTTGAAGAGTGGGTAACAGGAAAAGATATAGTAGGGGTAGTGGAAACGTGGCTGGTAGAAGAGGAGTGGGAGGGAGTGAAGGAAAAGCTACCAGCAGGGTTTAAATGGGAAATAAGAGGGGCAACTAAGGAGGCAATTAGAGGAAGAGCAAAGGGGGGTATTATCGTGGGAACAAGGGAGGGGCTGCAGGATGGAGATATGGAATATAGGAAGGAGATAGAAGGGGTGGTATGGATAAAATGCAAGCAGGGAAGAACACATCTAAAAATTGGAACAGTGTACGTGAATAACAACTGGGAAGAAGTGAGAAAAGAAATAGAGGATGAGGCGAGCAGGGGAAATAGATGTATAGTGGGTGGGGATTTTAATGCAAGGATCGGAGAGAGATGTGGGGAATTAAATTACCAAGGTGAACTAATACGGAGAAGATCACATGACAGGCTGTTTAATAATGAAGGAAGAATCTTTGGAGACTGGATTTTGGAGGAAGGGTGGGAGGTATTAAATGGATGCACTGATGGGGATTGGGAGGGAAAAAAGACGTACCTGGGGCAACAAGGATCATCAGTTATTGATTATATATTAGTAAATGGAATAGAAAGAGAAAAAATCAGAAGAATGGAGGTAGAGGAGATACTGGGGTCAGACCACTGGCCGTTAGCTGCAGATATATGGATGGAGGGGTATGAAAGAAATACGCAGAAACAAGACGGTTGGAAGATAGCGGATGGAAGAAGGGCATTGGAGAATATGAGACTCCAACTGGAAAATATTGAATGGGGAGATATTGAGACCATGGAAGAGATGGAAGAAGCCATAGCTAATTGTGGGTACAGGGTGTGAAGAGGAAGTAGAGGACAGCACCCATGGTTTGATGAAGAGTGTGCCGAGGCCAAAAGAGAACTAAGAAAAGCGGTCAAAGACTGGAGAGTGGGATGGGGTGAAGAAAAATTGGTGACACAGAAAAGGACGAAGTATAGAAAGATCTGTGAAGAGAAGAAGCTGGAATCAATTAAACAAGTAGAAATGGAGATGAGGAGATGTCGAAATGAGAAAGAACTATGGACGATATTAAAGAGAGGAGGCGAAACGAGAAAGCAAGAGATCTCATTAGCAGAGTGGATAGGACATTGTGAGACGATGTGTGGGGAGCCGGCAGGGGTTGGGGAGTATCAACACATGGATGAAGTGGAGTTGTTTACGGAGGGAGAGGTAGAAAGGGCCTTTGAGGAAGTCAAAAGAGGCAAGGCACCGGGACTGGATGGGCTGAAGGCCGAAATGTGGGGGAAGAAGGAAGAAGACGGTTCGGGGTCTTGTTAAACAGGATGTGGAGAGGCGAGTCGGAATTGCCGGAGTCATGGCGAGTAGGGGTAATGTGCCCGGTACATAAAAGTGGAAGCAAAAAGGACATTGGAAACTATAGGGGAATAACAATTATGTGTACCGGGTACAAGATAGCTATGACAGTAGTGAAGAACCGGCTAGAAGAAGAGGTGGAGGAAAAGAGTATACTGCCGGAAACTCAGGGCGGGTTTAGGAAGGGGAGGGGAACTCGAGATCAAATCTTTACGCTTGCACGAGTGGTTGAGAGAATGTTAGAGAGAAAAAAGAGTGTGTATGCGGTGTTTGTTGACTTGAAAGCGGCGTATGATTCTATACCAAGAGAAAAGTTGGTGGAGTGTCTGAAGAGGAGAGGTGTGAGTAGTGTGACAGTAGAATGGGTGAGAAGGGTGTATGAAGAGACATGGATGAGAGCGAAAGTAGGGCAAAATGTGTCAGACAAGGTTAGGATGTGGAAGGGAGTAAGACAAGGATGCCCGCTCAGCCCTTTGTTATTTAATATATATATAAGTGAACTCGAGGAGGTACTGAGAAAAGGGCAGGCGGGCGGAGTAGTAATTGGAAGAATGAAAGTATGGATGTTGGCGTATGCGGATGATGTAGTGTTACTGGCTAGAGAATGGGGGGAAATGAAAGATATGTTAGGAAGAGTTGAGAGGTATATGGATAAAAGGGGCTTGTGCGTGAATGTGAAGAAAACAAAATGGATGAAGTTTAGAAATAGAGGAAGATAGGGGAGAATGGAAGAGTTGAAATGGAAGGGAGAGGTGATTGAGAGAGTGAAAGAATTTAAATATCTGGGTTTTGTGTTTACGAGTGGTGGGGGATACGGGGAGCACGTCAAGTACTTGCAACAAAAAGCAAGAAAGGCATGGTGTGTGGCAAAAGAGAAGTGGGGAAACATGATGGAAGGAAACTTCCTGATGACGTGCAAACTGTGGGATGCGTGTGTGAAGCCGATATTGATGTATGGTGTGGAAACGTGGGGAGTGAAAGAGTATGAATGCATTGAGAGAGCAGGCGACGTTCCTGAAGCAGCTTCTGGGAGTGGAGAGATCAACTCCTATGTATATTTTGCTTCAGGAATCAAACAGGTCTAGTATGCATGTAGGGACAATGGAAAGAGTGACTAGGTATGAGATAAATGTGAGTACGTGGAATAGTGAAAGGTTAGTGAAAGAGGTATGGAAAACTTGTGTGGGGGTAGGAGAGAGTAAATGGAGATTGGAAAGAAAAATGATGTATGAAAGAGCGGGTGTGGCGGAAACGGTAGTGAATGAATGGCTGGAACAGGGTGTGAATGTGGCGGCGTGGATGAGAGAAAAATGGCTGGAAGTGGAAGCGCAAGAGCGGCAAGAATGTATTGTAAGGAGTGGGTATAACCCAATGTATGGAAGATGGCAAGTGTATGGAAGGGTGCCTGAGTATCTATTAAAGACGGAATGGGATAGGTCTAAGAAAGTTACTCTGGCAAGGGCTAGATGTGGATCGGAGGAGAGAGGAAGGAAGGTATGGATGGGGGAATGGTATGGCAGGTGTGTGTTTTGCGAGAGTGGAGAGGACACATGGAGTCATTTAGGCCAAGAGTGCAAGGAGGTGCGTGAAGAGTGGATAGGGGGAATGAAAAGAATAGGTGAATGGATGAGAGATGATGGGGCAGGCATAGAGATTGTGATAAGAATGGGACGAGAAAAAGAAAGAAGAAGAAGTGGGGCTGAGGCAGGCGGCTGAGAAAATCGGCAGAAAAAAAAAAGAAAACGAAGAAGAAGAAGAAAACAAATTGTAATAATAATAATATAGTAATTATATGAAATATGGGGTGTATGCCAATAAAGGTCTTTTTTTTTTTTTTTTTTTAATATAGTTCCTGTTTAGCCTTGAAACGAGCAAGACGTGTTTTATTTTTCCTTCAATATTTAGGCCATCTTTCAACAATTATTAGTTGACAAAAAGTATAAAAACAGTAGTACAACCACATAAAATATAACATTTTTTTTATTAGTGCATCGAATAAAAAACTAAAAAATTAATATTTGATAGACCATTTCATTTAAAAAAAAGGTTGTCTCTAAATTTAATAATATTTTTTATTTCTTTATAGTGATGTGTTAATATGATAATTATTAGTAATAAATTTCATTTAAATCGAATAAGGCATTGTTATTAACTAATGAAACTAATTCCGGCGTAACTGTAAACTTTTGGTATATAAATAGCAACCTTCGTAGGTATATTTGTCGGTAACGTTTAGTTTAACTGTCGATTTAAAATTTGCCCTTATTGATGTACATACGTATATTTATTAATTTTTTATTACAGGCAGGGATTATTTAGATATTATTAAAAGTGCTAATTTAATATTCTTTTGTTAATATATTAAAATTATATACAAATACATTATTAACGAAATCTACATTATACTTTATAAGCAGCTTTAATTTTTACGAAAATGTGACTAATCGACTATGTAAAATATAATATAACGTACACTGTAGAAGCGAAAACTTGCTCTGTCGATAAGGATTTTTTAAGCTAAGATTAGTTATAAAGAAAAGGGACATAAGGTGATTTATTGTATTTTTTATCGCAAATATTCCTTAAATTATATATTTCTTTTTGCATGTAGGTTTTTGGTACCTTCTTAAATCAGCTGTAGTATAATCGCGATTACCAACAAAATAATTATTCTAAATATAACCTAATCGATATTTTTCACAAACAACACAATTAGTCTGCTATGCATTAAGAAAGATTTTTACTCAGATGCTACAGATAAAATCCTAATTAATGAGTCGTCAACAAATAACGACGTGGGCATTTTATTATTTTTTAAGTGTATTTAAGGACTGTAATCTACATCGATCATCCATATACCTTGTTAATAATACTTTTTACAAAATGGGCCTTGAAGTTGTACTACATTTATCAAAAATAAACATGGGAATAGGTTAACGACTAAAATATCATTTCCGGCGAACGAAATACAAAATACAAGATGTACTATACTATCAAATATCTGTAAATAATAATTCTTTATTATTATTAAACTAAATTTTAAATACAAAGACACAACTCAATTCGATTCATTTCCAAGTGACATAAATGAACAGTCCAAATTATAAATTGGGTAATTCGGCAAAACGATTTTTAAAAAAATTATAGGACGTTTATACATTACATCTGTTTCTTCAATGAAAAGGAGATATTTATTTTGTTTGAAAGTTTGTTAAGCTTATTGCCTTTTGGATAGTTGTGTAAAATTTTTTTATTAGTATTAAGCTACGTCCGGTTTTTCCTATATACAGATTATTACATACGAAACATATAATTAATATCAGGTGTATTCTTTAATAGTTCGATTTTATCTTTTGAATTGAATGACGTATTTAGGCGCTCTACCAAACCGTTAAATAGCGGATAAAAGGCGGTTATAGACTTATGTTAAACCGAATAAGTTACAGAATTTCTTCCAGATATTAGATTGGAACTGTAGACCACGATCAGTAATAGCGGTTGATAGGATTACGTGTAATCCACAAAACTTTTGAAACGTATTTTTCGGCAACCTCAACGTTTGGCCAATGTGTAAATCTGTCAATAGAAACTAAAAGGTGTCTGAAATTCTTACAAATGGCCGATAATGTCAATGTATATGTTAGTCAAGTAGTTGTCAGGATTAGCCATTGGTGAATTTTAATTGGTTTGCATTTTAAACAAGATTTAACAAACTAAGTAATGTCGTGATTCTGAATTTTCATTACTCAAACGCCGGGATGCGTTATTCCCTGAAGATATTGTAAAATGTTAGATATTACGACTCTAGAGAGATAGGAGCGTCTTTTGGAGAAAGTTATGTCTACGTAAATAGGTGTGTGGTATGTTCTAAATTTATAGCAGAAATCAAGGGTTTATGGCCCGTGAAGATTATACATTGGCGACCTTCAAGGTAACATTTGAATTTTTATTATATTTATGTTTTTTTGACAAAAAAGATTTGGAAAAAAAATGATAATCTTCAAATCTATCCTTCTCCTGCAAGATCGCACGAGCAGTGGATTCAGATGCGCCTACTATTAGATTAGATTAGAGTAGATTAGATGTTATATGGGTGGCACCAGCGTCTGATCCACCGCGACGTTTTCAGATCTATTGTGGATCCCTGTTTATCTCAGATGACCAGCTCTAGCTTTACCTCAATCAATGCTATTGATGTTTTTTTTTGTGGCTTTTTACCCCCGAGCGTCAGTGGCTTTAGGCCTTCAGTGCTCGTCTTTTTGTGAAGATGACAATTTTTGTTTTTTGGGGATTCATTGCCAGTCGCTCCTGTTTGCACCAATTGTATACTATGTTTAGGGCTCTTTGTGCTCGCTCAGAGACAACTCCCGCGAACCGGTCCCCGATGACAATGGCTAGGTCATCCGCGTACCCTAGGCAGTGGAAATCCCATTTGGACAGTATTTCTAGAAGGTCATCTACTAGTATTGCCTATAGCATTAGAGACATCACTCTTCCTTGTGGTTAGCCTCCCGCTTCCTTAGCCTTAATAGTATGGCCCCCAAAGTGGATATGATTGTCCTTTTCTTTAGACTGGCCTTGATCCATTGACAAAGGCTTGACTTAACGCAAGACGGTCTAGTAAATAAAGCATAACACAGTTAGTAGTGTAGCTTTGACTATGATTAAATAGTGGGTTGATACCAGTGTGGTTTATTGCAAGGACTTTTTGTTGCAAGCTGGTTCAGTACTGTTAGGTAGAAATTTACTATTCCAAAAAATGTTTACTCCAAATGGTTTTTCATCCAGCGGGTTTCGAAAAGGACAAAATTGCATTAACTTTTAATTGAAGAGGTTTAATTCCCGAACCACCAACGCTGTGACCTAAAATGTCTAATTTCATTGAAAATTATTTGATGCCAAAATATGACAAGCTTTGACAAACTTGTTGCTAGTGATGAACATGTTCTTATTCATCCTTTCTGAAGATCAACATGTCGTCGATCTACATGAAGCAAAACGCGTATAATTGTATCCATCTCAATGGATTTCCATAAATCTCTAGATGTCAGATGTTATATGGGTGGCACCAGCGCCTGTTTCACCGCGACCTTTTCAGATCTATTCTGGATCCCTATTTATCTCAGTTATCTCAATGACCAGCTCTAGCTTTGCCTCTTTAATTAGTCCTATTAACCCTGCCAGAGGGGCTTGGGTATAGGTTTCCACATGTGGGTTTGTAGTACCCAGCTTTTGATATCTAATCCTTGCTAGGCCCTCGCAATGGCCTAGGTTGTGGAACAAGTTCTCTTCTTCCTCTAAGCAGAATCTGCATGGTGCTTCTTCCACCAGGCCTATTTTGCTCATACGTTTGTTGAACTTGCAGTGTCTTGTCATCAGACCTCAATCTAAAACACATCCTTATACATCTAAAGAGAGCACAAGGTGTTGTGACTGCAGTTTTTGGAATGTCATTTGGTCGAATTGAAATTTGGTAATATGGCTTTATCTAATTTGATTTTTGAAATTAACGTACAAGAACAACAATTGTAAGTAAAATAATAAATAATAGTAAAAGGATAATGGTCTAGAATAGGAACCTTGTTGAAACCAAGGTAGTTACCATATAGGCACCAAGAGCCGACTGCTTTACACACAATATGTAATGGTGATTTTCAATTTCAATTCAATTTGTCAACCCCGGTTTTTGTGGATTGAAATTTTTAAGGTGGTAAACCCCATTTGGAAGATACAGATGATCTAGAAGTTGTAATGTTGTTATGAAATCTGGAAATTGTTGCAGTAATTTTGAATATGATAAAATTTTGGGATAGGAATTTATAGTAAGCTTTTCTAATGGGCTGCATGCATTCCTTATAATAATAATAATAATAATAATACAAAATATATGTTCAATGTACCCGCAAAGATATACAACCATATATTGCCAGTACATGAAAACAAGTCAAACGGATAATAATTGCAATAAAAGTATAATAATACAATCAAATAATTACCAATATTTAGCTAGTGATCCACCTAGCATGCGTATTTTAATGTAGGTAGTTCTTCTCCATACTGTATAGTCCAAAATCAATAAGATATTTTATTAGTATTTTTTTAATTTAAATGTATGATTGTGCCATTTTAATATTTCTATGAAAGTTGTTATATATTTTAATGCATATATAGTGTGGTCCTCTTTCGAAGAAACACAATTTTTTGTTTGGTTTTTGATTTGGATAACTGTATTCAATGCCATGTCTTGTATTATGGGTAGTATTTAAGCGTGGGTTCTGGAATAGCGATGTAATTTGGCAATTTAGAAACGCCCCCTACAACTGGCTCCATTCTATGAATACATTAATCTTAGTGCATGGTTTGGCCACTGTCGGTCACCGTGCTTATGTCATTCATAAATGTTATGAAGAGTAGTGGCCCAAGAATGCTGCCCTACAGAATCTCCTTAGAGATATCCAGAGCATTCGACCCTTACGGTATTTCCTGTTTCATTATATGATACTTTAATAATAAGTATGTTAGCCAGTTTTACAGCCTCTTATACCGCAATGGCTTAATTTTGTTAATAGAATAGGATAGCCAATTGTGTCGAAAGCTCTAGACAAGTCCAAGAAGATTCCACAGGCTATCAACGCATTTTATAGATAGGCAGTAGAAAATTAAACAAGGTATTGTTAATAAATGTATCCTTGAAAAACCGTGCTGAATGGTATTAAGCCAGTTGCAGTGCTACGAGTGATCGAACATTTATGAAAATGTATTAAGAGCACTAAATTTTCTATATTTATCAAGGACATAATAAATGAACATTTTAAGAAATTTGAGAACACACCACCCTTCAGGGAATTATTAAAAATAAATTCCTTTAAGAAGCTCTGCTAGTACGAGTATGATCGGTAGTTCATTTCCACTTTTTTTGTTATCAAGTAATGAATCCAATTTTAAAATATTATAAAAATAGATAGTTGTATTGTCGCATAAAATAAATTATAAATGATTATAAACAATATTTAAGGTTAAAGGATAAATTAAGAAAATTTAATTATAATTAAGAAAAAATAACCATCATTCTTAAATATTTAATATAATATTTGAAGTACACTCGATTATGGTTTCTTATTGTAGATACTTTTTAGCAATAAATTTAGAAAATAACTAATTATAAAATAAAAATATTTAATATTTAACATTTTACAATTTTAATATTTGATTTTTGATGGTGACTGGTATCTATCAGATTATAGATAGTTAAACAGGTTATAATTGGCTCTTAAAAATTTTACTTCATCATTTAAAAAAGACGGAAAATAAAAATTGGTTTATTAAACCTGTACGGTTGATATATTAAATGCTGAATTATTACAGTTAATTTAATTGTTTTAAATTTAAAATAGAAGGATCCAATTTAAATATTTAAAATCCAATTCTACAGCATTACATTTTATTAGGTGCAGTATAAGTCATTGCTATAATAATTGTCTTGTCTCGAGATAACAAATTGTATAAATTTTTATTTAAAAAATATTTTATAAATTGTATGATTAAGTAAAATGTAGTAAATATCTATTATTTGCAACACAGTTATTAAATACATTATAAATAACTGTAATTTCCGAAAGAGAGCAGCACAAATATTCTTGAAATCAATCGGAGTTGTGACAAGTTTTTAATGATGTTTTTATCCTCTAAGATTTTATTTTGTAATATTAGCTTTAGATATAATAATAACTGTTTTTTCCTTTATTAAAATATAACGCCTCTTTTGAAGCGTCAAGCCTCAATATTTTTATAAAGGAAATCATTAAGTTGTTTTTTTACATCACTGGAAATTTCGTAATTATTGGATATGTCAACGACTAACTTGTCAATGTCGTAAAATTTGGTTGTTTGCTTCATTAATTTAAAAATAAGAACCTATATAATATAAGAACTAATTAAAAGAGTAATATATGTCGCAACTTTTTAATCAGTTAAGCATTTGTAATTTAATATTTAATAAAAGGTGTATTTGAAACAATTACTGTTGTAATAGAATTTTACCAAAAGACAAATTAAAAATGCAAACTATTACAAGAGAGCCATATTTCTAGAATTTATACAGGGTGTCCCGATAATGCGGGGAAATGGCTAGACCATAGATTCCTGAGGTCAAAATATGACGATTTAACGCAACTTATTTATATCCAAAAATTTATGGTTAAGCCGGAATTTGGCTTCAAAGTTTCAAATTTTTTTATTTCTTTTGTTTATAACAATTGAACGCTTTATTTTATTTGAATGAAACTTATTATTAATAAGTACCATAATATCATACATCATTTCAGTTATTGTTGGCATTAGTGATTGACAGGAAGTATAAAAAATAGTAGTACCACCACTTAAAAACTAAAATATTTTTTTATTGGTGCATCCAATAAAATCCAAAAAAAAACTACTTGAAAGGGCATTAGATTTAAAAACTTTTTTGACTCTTACTAGTTTTTGATATCTTGTACGGTTTTTGCACAAAAAAATAAAATATGAATACAGTATACTCATTATGCACTCATTAATAAGTAAATAAACTTACTCTATTGAATAAAAATTAAATAATATCAATTAATAAAATAAATCAAAACAACATCTAACACTTTTCAAATAATTTTCTTTGCAAAATCCTGATACAAACAAGATATCTGTTTGTTCCATATATGAATATTTATGAACTATAATCAAGTTAAAAATTAATTGTTAAAAGACACTAAATAATAATTATTATACATAATTTACATTTTTTAAACAAAGACGGCCACGAAAAACATTTTTTTTCGATTCGATAAAAAACTTGATTTTGTTTTTACTAGATAAAAAATATATATTTTATTTTTTTTGTGGGAAAACCGTAAAAGATAAAAAAATAAAAAAGTTTTTAAATTAAATTGTCTTTCAAGTAATATTTTTTTAGTTTTTATTAGATCCACCAATAAAAAATATTTTAGTTTTTAAGTGGTGGTACTACTGTTTCTTATACTTCTTGTTAACCAATAATAGTCATAATAACTGAAATATGGTGGTAGTTATTAAAAATAAATTTCATTGAAATCAAATAAAGCGTTCAATTGTTATAAACAAAAGAAATAAAAAATTTTGAAACTTTGAAGCCAAATTCCGGCTTAACCGTAAATTTTTGGATATAGATAAGTTGCATTAAATCGTCATATTTTGACCTCAGGAATCTATGGTTTAGCCATTTCCCCGCATTAACGGGACACCCTGTATATAATATGCATAACAAATAAGTTGGCAAATTGTTTGCTGTAAATGAAGATAAAATGAATATAAATATAAAAGAAAATCTTCTTATAGAAACTTAATAGTTTTTGGTGTAACATATATAGGGAAATTATACTTTCTACGTTTCTTAGGGTAGGATTTGGATTATCATACTATGCATTCCTACCTTATACTATCTAAAAAAACAATTGGTTTTTCTTTTAAAAGTTATTTATTAATAATTTTTAAGCTTTAATAGGTTTTGTAACAATTTGTACTTTCATAATTATTCATGATATATTTTACTCTCACTTAACGTTGCTCATTGACAATTGTTTTAAATTTTATAACTTAATACAAATTAGTGTTTGTTTAGTATATTAAACTTTTGTTTTCTATATGAACAGATTGTGATAATAATAATATAAAAAGGAATGTCTAAAGGCAGCACTTGTATACTAATGTCATATACCAGAGCAAAATATTTTGAACTTGTAAAAGATTCATTCGAGAAAAATGCACTTTACTCCGTTGAATTTGAACAAATCATAGAACCTCGAATTTCCAAAAAACCGCATTTTAATTTCTTTTGATGTCAAGAATCCCCCTCCATCCACATTCGCGTAAGGAGTTAAAATAATCCTACGACAATTAATAGCAGAAAATCACCTAAACCCAGAAATTATTTCAAATTCAATAACGACGGCTTAAGAATGAGATCACCCTTGTGACCGCTAATTGCAGAAGTCCATATAACACATATATTTAACTTAATGTCGAACGTCCTTTTTTTGGTGCAGATATGTGGATAATATTTTCTGTATTTAGAGCGGTACTAGAAGACAACTAGACACTTTCTTAAATCGACTCAATCATTTAAACTCTAGTATTGAATTTACGGTAAATGTAAAATAAAGATTAATGTTGAATTTTTGGACATCTCGACAACTATCTGGATCTGGATTGAGTTTTCCAAGGGTGATCAAATCATTGACCAGAGCACTTAGGCCTCACTAGGCCCGTTGTGCCCCCCTGACTGGGACAGCCCTGCATTGCTCTATCACTCATTTAGCCACCCAAGGTGGCGTGCAAAGGACAGCACAACGCTTGGAGGGTTATCCCTTATGTTGTCCATGTTCGGCCAGAGCTCCCTTAGCATGGACTCTCTAAGGTGGGCGAGAGCCGGGCAGGTGGTTAACACATGTTCCACTGTCTCGTCCTCTTCTTTACATGCTCTACATATGGGGGTTTCCACCAGTCCCATAGTAAACAAGTGTTTCCTTAGTTGACAATGACCCGTAAGGATACCTGTGATAAGACGCAGATTCCCCCAGGATAGTCGCAAATAATATTCAGCTGTTTTCAGATTGGGTGAGCGTATTGCTTCCTTGGCCTGTCTGCAGCCTGAGGTGTTGTCCCAACGTTGTTTTAGCATCTTAAGAGTATTCTGTTTGAGGATATCAGTGAGGCATTGAGACCGATCCAGCTCGCGCCAACTCGTCTGCCTTGCTGTTGCCTTCTTCATTATTATCCTTGACTCATCGCAGCTCAATACTGTTTAATTGTGCTGCTTGTTTAAGGGGGTTGTGACATTCTTTTACTAGCGTTGAGGTGATCTTGTGACTACTCTCTGCTAGTATTGCTGCCCTACTGTCTGTAAGGATTTGGATGTTCCTATTACGGATGTCTCGGTGTAGGATTTCTTTCGCCCCTTGGATGATGCCAACGATCTCTGCTTACAGAGTAGTTGTGTGCTTCTCTAGGGGTATAGCTAATGAGAGGTCCATTTGTTGCGAGCAAATTCCCGCCCCGGATCCTCTTTTGGTTTTAGAACCATCGGTGTAAATTCGGAGGGTTTCTCTACCCTCTACACTCCCGGTTCCTCTTTTTATCGATACATAATAGGGTCCATTGAAGACGTAGCAGGGTGGCAAATTGTCTGTCTTCCTTCCAAGGAAAGGAGTCTTTTTGACAGCCTCCTCTAAAAGGAGACAGTGTCTGCCAGCTCTCCCTCCTTTGTACCAGAGTCCAACTGAGTTTAGGCGCAGTACTGCCGCCGTGGCCATCTCTTCTACGTATAAGTCGAGAGATGGAAGGCAGAGCAATGCTTTCATTGCTGCAGTGGGTGTTGTTCGCATTGCTCCGGTCGTGCTGAGGCATGCTATCCTTTGCAACTGAGTAAGCTGCTTTGCTGAGGTTTTCTGTCTGGCTCTGGACCACCAAACCAGTGCTCCATAGATTAGCATTGGTCTTACTACCGCTGCGTACAGCCAAAGTGCTATCTTGGGAGATAGCCCCCATGTCTGCCCCACAGCCCTCCGGCATTGCCAGAGGGAGACGCATGCTTTTTTACATTTCATTTTGAGATGTGGTTCCCAAGTCAGCTTGTCTTTTAGGATCACTTCCAGGTATTTGACTTCTGACGACAATGTCAACTGGGTATTGAGGAGCTTAAGAAGCTTTAGCTTACCTAGTTTCCTTTTCTTTGTGAAGTGGACCATTTCAGTCTTTGACGGGTTTATGGTCAGAGACTGGTCGTTACACCAGTGTTCGATTATTTTGAGGGCTTCCTGCATCAAGCTGCATAGCACCGTCTCAAATCTGCCTGTTAGCAGGATGGTTATGTCATCTGCATATCCTATGGTGTGGAAGCCATTGTCGTTAAGTCGCCGCAGTAGGCTGTCAACAACTATGTTCCACAGGAGTGGTGAGAGTACTCCACCCTGTGGGCAGCCTTTAGCAACGATCTTTCTGACAGTGGTGTTTCCTACATTTACTGTGGCTGCCCTGTTCTCCAGCATGCTTTTGATCCATCCACTAACTGTGGGGTTCACACCATGCGTGGAGAGAGAAGTTTCCATTTTTCTGAAGGTCGTTTTATCAAAAGCACCTTTTATGTCAATGAACCCGCCCAAGGTGGACATTTGGTTATCCAGAGATCTTTCGATTCGGTCCACAACAGTGTGCAGAGCCGACTCCGTTGATTTCCCCTGAGTGTATGCATGTTGGTTAGCGTAAATCGGATTCGTAATCAAAGCTGTCTCGCGAATTAATCTTTCGCACAATTTCTCTAACGTTTTCAGGAGAAATGACATTAGACTAATTGGGCGGTGTGATTTGGCTAGTGTATAATCTATACGACTAGGTTTTAGTATGAAGATAACTTTTACTTCTCTCCATGCTAGAGGGATGTATCTGAACGCAATACATGCCCTGAAGATTTTGGCTAGGTGGGTTGGAGGAGGGCCGGGAATATACCGTCCAAGCCTGGCGCTTTAAATGGTGAGAAGCTTTTGATTTTTTGGTTTAAGGGTATGTGTTCTGACAAGCCTTCATCGGAGGTGTTCGTACATCCTGGGAAATGGGTGTTGATGAGAATCTCAGCTGCTTCCGAGAGGTTAGAAGAGTAACTTCCATCCTCTCGTTTTAGGCAACCTGGTTGTCGTGAGGGATCCTTTGAGAGGATCTTTTTGAGCCTTGCAGCTGCCGAGGTGGTTTCAACCTCCTCACAAAAAGACCTCCAGGCTGCCCTTTGTTTTTGCCTTATTAGTTTTTTGTAGTCTTGTTGGATGTTTTTATAGACCATCCAGTCCGACTGTTGTTTAGATTTCTTTGCTTTGTTAAAGGATTTTCTCGCAGCTCTTCTGAGATGGTCGAGTTCTCCGCACTTCCAAGGTGTCGCGTTCTCGGAGTCTTCCACCTTTCTCGCAGGGCAGGGGTCCTTATATGCTTTTATAATGGAGTGTTGTAACTTATTTACATAGGCTTCTATGTCTTCTACTGTATTAAGTTGGCCGGTAGCTTCGCAAGTTTGCAGACTCCGCGAGAGGTTGTCTATGTAGGCATTCCTGTCCGTTAGTCTCGGGTTGCGAAGGTAACGTGTTTTCTTACCGGTTGTATGTGTTAGTGTGTATTTGATCCACCTATGATCTGACATTGACACCGATGGTGATACATGACAGTCGTGGATTTTGTTTGAGATACCGCTAGGCGCCAATGTAATGTCTATTACAGTTTGGCTCCGAGTTGTCACGAACGTGGGTTCAGAGCCTCGGTTTAGTATTTCTAAATTGTTACAAATGATGAATTCATCTAGTGATTTACCTCTGTTGTTGGTGTCCACGCTGCCCCACATGATGTGGTGTGCGTTAGCGTCGCAGCCAATGACGAGGTGAAGTTTCTCCATCTCACAGTGTAGCACGAGTTGGTCCAGCCCCCTGGTTGGTGCGGGGACGTCGTGAGGGAGGTACACTAACGCCGTCTCCTGCTGACAGCCTTACCACTGTGATGTCACTGGTGGAAAGCTGTGGCATAAGATAGAATGTTATGTGCTTAGGTATGTAAATACATGATCTAGGCTTATTATTTGTGGGATGTGTAATCGACAACTAGAAAGAATAATAAAGTAATAGATAAGATATAGAGAAAACCGATGACGACAGATTCTATTGTATATTCCGACTCTCATCAGTCCATACAAACCTTAGCAGCAGCACTCAATTCATACATCCATAAACTTTTAAACATACTCATATAAATTAATATCCAAACTTCTGTACAGAGGACAACACCGACCAAACATCTACATACCGTGCAGATAATCAGGTCATACAAGTAACCAGGTCAGCAAAAAACCTCAAAAGAGGGTGAAATAGTCGTAGGCAACCACTAGGAAGTCGCAATGATCTAATTTTTGTATTTATTTTAAAATATTATATCTTCTACTCAGTGTTAAGTTATTTAAGTGCCAGGAAGCTGCTTGGATATTATTTTTGCATACATCTTTAAATTTTTGTAATGAATTTATCTTTTTATCATTCCTCTAATTCATAATTTTTTTGTAACTGGGATTTGTCGGGCAGAATATTATGGGAAGTGAAGTTTACTGCTTCTATGACCCTTGGTGACAAGCCAGCTTCAATTTTTTATTTTTATTAAGAATTCTCAATATGATAATATTGAAGTTTGTGATAATCAAAATAAGTTTTCAAAATTTACTGCACATAATTGGGGCTTCCATGTCCATGGCTCTTTTTTAGTAGATTTAGATAATGTTAACAACTGGTGCCATCTAATCGTCTAATTATATGTTGGACTCCATTCCTTTGTCTATGACTAACACAATCAAAAATCTTGGTATTTTATTTAAAAGCGCCTTCAGAAATCACAGTATTTCTATTTGTTACGAAGCTAGGAAAGTATGGGGGTTTGTGTGGCATCTGTCAAAGGAACTGAGTCCAATATGCCTTAAAATATAATATTGTTCGTTGCCACCTCGAGTATGCTCCAATTTGGTCGTCATATTTACAAACGAATATTAATAGAATGGAGAGCGTGCAGAAAACATTCTTACGACCAATTGAATTCAAAAATGGCATTGAACATATACAAAGTTTATATTCATTGGTGATGTCCCTGTTGAAGATGCATACTCTGGAGACCCGTACATCAATTTCCGATCTATGCACACTTCACGGTTTATTAAATTTAAATATTAATTATTTTTCCTTATTCTCTACTATTGAGAGACTTTGTTTTTATAAACAAGTATAACACGAACTTTTCGTATAATAATAGTATTAGTCGTATGCTTAGATTGGCAAATGATCTAAACATTCATTCCTGGTTCAATTTATTTAATGGTTCAGGTCATCAATTTAGAAGGACACTTACGTCTAATTTATAATATTTTAATTAATATTATCTCTTATAATATTAAATTTTCACTATAATTTGATGACATCCATTTTATTTAAGTTGAGCTTATTTTAAATTATTATGTAACCTTATTTAGTTTAAATTAATTTAAGTATGTATTACGTTTTGTATTATTGTAAAAAAGTTGTGTATTATTGTATATAAATAAATAAATAAATAATTAAATAAATCACAAAAGATTTTCATCTCTAGTGGTGAAAATATTGTGAAATTTCACATATATAAGTAGAAAAAAATTATACTCATGTATAATTGCTGTATTGTAAAGCTGTATAATACCATTGTAGTCCCATGTATTGTCTAAAGCGTTGTATTAAGATAGTATAACCACCGATATAATATAGCCTGGCACCAGTTGTTAATTAAAGGAAACTATTATTAGCGACAATATTTACAATACCGAATCGAAATTATTTATAATTTTCCGAATTTTTGTATATTCAGTTTTCATTTCCCTTTGACTCATTATTGTTTTAATTTTCGAAACATTTTTATACACTTATTTAAATTAGAGTAACAAAAACTCATTTGCATATTAGATTTGGGTCAGTTGAACGTATTATACACGTATATCTATATTTAATAGTAATGTCTTTTGAAAACTGACAGTCATAAAACTGTTTAGCTCTTAGGGATTGTTTAATATACGTGAATAATATTGAATCATTAATTGAAATGGATTAAATGTGATAAACTGACATAAATTTAATTTTAATTTGGCTGAAACTAAAATTATGCACTGTAAACGATAAATAATGGGAATAAAATAGGTTATTTATAGAGTCACGGTTAAAGGATAATTAAAAGCCATTTTGACTGGGTCGATAAGGGTATGAATATATGGAGTAATATATCAAGGGTAGGAGCTATTCATGCCAAAAGTGGGATCATATAATGATCATATAAGGAGATTATACAAATTTAGGACATTAAGATCTACATGGGCTTTGGAGAACGAATAATAGTTTATTATGAGGAATATGGCCTGCAATGAAGGAGGGCAGAGTAAATAGATGAATAATAATAATAAGTGCTGTATTTACGCAATTTCTATTATTCTAAGTCATTGTAAAAGTATTTGTATAAATAATTTATTAGCTCTTTATTAATTTATCTGAAATATAAAAATATTTAGATATAAATAATATTTATTTAAAATTAATTATCAACCTTAAATCTAGTACTACTTAAAAAAAGTTAGTAATTAAACACATATTCTTAGTTGCCTTAATTACCAACTTAGGGTATTGACAGAGCACTAAATATGTTTACTAATACGAGGGTCATCCGGAAAGTAGTAGACGTTTGAAATTATAAAAAGTATATATGTATTAACAAGTATTAACGTGATATTTGTAGAGAATTTTCCTTAAACTACTTCTCTGCATAATCACTCAGCAAATTTAAGCATTTGTCTTTATGTGTGGTAAGTATTTGTATTCCAGCTACACATTCCTTCGCCGCTGGTGTATTGAAATACGTAGTCACCGCTTCTTTTCCACCTTTCGTAAATTTTTAAACAAACCAGGTGGTCTTTTATAATTCTATGAATTGTTTTTGAAATATTTAATAACTACACATCCTTCAATTGATGATGAATATCACAAGGTATTCCATTTATTGTGCTGAGAAGTCTAATCGTCTATTTACAGCCCCAACTTCATAGCTGACAACGTTATTTTTTTAAACATTATAAGCACTCACATAAACAACTTATCCATTACCACCGAGACGTAACTTTACACACAGATAGCTCAAATACAAACGAAAATGTTAATACACATTCAGCGGCTATTTTATTCACCAGCAATGCGCACTTTACATTCGGGTACTACATTCCTGTTATCCCTGGTAATATAATGTCGAGCGTTTATTCATCTATCATCTTCATTTATACAATCCAGTAGTTGTTGAAGTTCATGTGTGTTATCTGCTATAATTGCGGTATCATTGGCATATGTGGTATATTTTAATTATTTGTCGTTCACTGTTATAACCACATTGCTTATTAGTTATGGCCTTTTGTATTAAATAATAAATAATATGCATCCTTGTCGCACTCTTCACTCGGTATTCACTTTGCCAGTTTTACTGTCGCCTTTTCTGATCGAGGCTGTTTGATGTCAATATCAGATTTTAATGATTATGTCTTTTATGTTTATACCGTTGTTTTGTAGTATTTCTCTGAGCTTCACATGTCGAACACTGCCTAAGGCTTTCTCATAGTCTTTAAAACAGGCAGTGACGTCTTTAGGTTCATTTTGATATTTTTGCAGATAATGTTCAAGGATGTTCTCATTTATTCACGATTTTATAGGAATAGTTTTAAGAAATGGCACATTATATTTATTAGCCTATGGTTACTACATATTTTTGCTTGCTGTTAGGGAATAACGACTTTAACCAACCTTCTGAAACTGTACAGGTGTCATATATACTCTTAATCTATTAAAAAGTTTTACAAGTACAGGGTTTATAATCTTTAGATAAAAACAAATAGATATTTCTAGAATCTAGTTGATATCATCCATACAAATACACCAATTATTATTTTTATATTGAAATCTCCTTTTCAAATCAAAATAAATATCGAAGCTGACTCAGTCGGTCCTCAATAGCTTAGAGTAAATGCAACTGGAAATGAGTATTGGGAATATTACAACGTAGATAAATATTGTTTCTGTTAGTTTTTTGTCTACCTACTGAATTGAATATTTATAGATTTGCAGTTATCCTTTTTGTGGGACTCGTTTGGGTAGTCCTCGAAACTCCTGATCTTGATATGTTATATATTCATATGTTATATATTCTCGATTCATTTTGTCAATGTGTTAAAATATTTCTTGACATTCGTAGATGGATATAACACAAGTCCTCACGGGATAACTCACATGGATAGTCCCCACCACTCCAAGTAGGTACTTCTGGAAGTCGATAGATCCTGATAGGTATAATATATACATATATTGGTACGTTTAAATAATTGGCGAACTCTGCGAAGGTAACTCTACTGCATTCTCTGCACATCACCCGGTTTTATATCAGTTTCAGTTCAATCCTTGAATAATCCAAACCTAATCTATTTCGATGTTTCTGGACTTCAGGTATTTGAATGTTGTCATCATCTATCAGTTTAAATATTTCTACTGGTTTAACATCTGGTCCGGAGCACTTCCTGTTTTAAGATGGTTTTACAGTACACAGGTGTATAGGGTGTCCAGGAATTGAATTTGACACCATTTTGTCATAAGACGTTTGGCAGTCGTGCTTCTTTTATGTTTGTTATTTGCTATCCTTCCCATTTATTTATTTGCTTGTTTAATTCTGTGCTAACATAAAAACCTAATACATACAAAAATAATATGAATAATATTCATCCGAAATTTAGAATGCACGAGAATTGGGCAGAGTTCATCTTAGATGATTTTCCACTCTTACCCTACTTCTTCTGCTGACGCTGCTGTCGTACAGGAACTCATCAGAAACCATTGAACCATATTTAGGTTTATTTTTGCCAAATATTCTAGCATTTTAGTTTAGTTTAGTTTAGTTTATTCACTTTACAAGATCTATTAAAAAATTAATACAAAAATACATACATAAATATAATTAATCACTTTAAAATTTCGAGTATAGATCTTGAAGGCGGAGTTCACAGTTTTTCGTGTTCTTCCACTCGACCCATTACACTGCTGGTGCTGATAATCCTTATGTAGTCATTAAGGCATTATTTTGGCCATTTCTGGCACATTTAGGTCCAATTTTTAAAGACCTCTATAATTTCACGGACTTGTGTCCCTAATTTGGGAATTATATGTCAACTTGACTGACATTAGCAGTCTGATGGCTTCTTTGTTTTGAGCATTGTAGTTGGATGTTTATTTTCGTCATTGAGCAGATGACAACTAAGCAGCGTATCCAAGCGATAAAAAGTTATTACAAAAACGTGAAAGATTCATGCCAACCGTTCGAGAATTGGACTCGGGCGTAACGCTGCTGCAACAAAATCCTCAGTTCGGAAGTTCTGTTCAAATACAAGAAAACATAGGCCGTAGCTCGACAGGCAAAGAACAATAACTTCACAAAAATAATAATTTTCTCAGTTAAGGCGCAGTTGTGGATGAAAATGACGATCTTTGATTTCAACAAGATGATGCGATATGTCACACATTCCTTGAGACGATTGCTCTGCTGAATGAAAAGTTTTCTCAAAAAATTATCTCTTTGCGTGGCAACCAGGAATGGCCTGTAAGATCATGCAATCCTACGCCTTGTGACATTATTTGTGGGGATTTGTGATATCAAAAGTGTACGTGAACAAACCAAAAACAATACACCAATTGAATAATGAAATTCAAATGATTATTAACGGCATCCCACCAGATGTTTGTGAACGTGTGGTCATATGGAGGATATAATTGTTCATACATAAATGGGAGATGTTTTTGTTCTATAAAACTTTAATATTCGTCACTACTTCCCGAACACCCTTTATTACTCTGCATTTCAGGATTTCCATTTCTTCTTCGTAGTTTGATATTGGCCTTTGTCCACTCCCCTATCGTCTTCGTAACAGATCTATGATAAAGTTCTCTCAAGTTTTTATGAGAATATACTCAATTTTAATTGGTGCATCTGATTTGTCAGTCATTAGGGCGTGCACTTATTTCCTATATAGGCTGGCCACTTCTTTTAGTTTTTTTTGTTACTTGGCATTTGAATTTCCTTCATGGTGATGCAGAATCTTGAAATGTTTGTTGATTTTCGCCTATGTGCTTATTTTATAACACAATTAAGTTTTTCTTTGAATTTGGGTCTTGTAGTAGCTCAATTATTCCTGAGGTCATGTTTTCCTTAGATGCTGTACCTTAATGGTTTTTAATTGTACTTTTATGGTAGCTACAGAAGGAACAGGGTTGGACGAAGTATCCGCTCCTGGGTATATGGTGACCGTTTTGGTTGAATTTCTGAAACCCTTGTTTGTTAATATGAAATCAATTTGGTTCCTGGTGGGGTTCACTGGTGTGCCGCCTGGTGCAATGCAAGTATATAAGCGGTACTTTGGTATTTTGTACCAGGCATTAGTAGCTACCATGTCGTAATCAGAATTTAACTACTTACTGTAAACCTGCCTACCTTTCCTGAAATAACATTTGAATTTATAATATGATTAATATATCAGTTTAATTTTTAATTTAAAAATTATGAACTTCTATAATAACAAATCCCCCCCCCTTCCTGCCCGTAGTTCTAATAGTATATAAGCTTTTACCTGTAATTTGTTAAATTATTATTCATCTGCCTGATGAAGCCACCGTGTGGCGAAACATGTTGCAGTGTTCAACAATAAATGTGAAACCCTCCCAACTTTGTTGTTTTATTTCAATAAATAAGAAGTATAAATCTGATTTTATCCCTCGCAACTTGACACTTTCAATAATTAATATTCAGTAACGTTTATAGTAATTTTTAAAATATCTTAGCTAAAATTTCTACAGTGGCAATACGAAACACATTAATTTAAGAGCTTTTTTACAGATAAGTTAATACATATATACTCTCAATAAAAGCTTAGTATCAAAATATACTCCAAGGCTCCGTTTATAACTCTTTCCAAATCAGGAACTTTATAAGACGATAAATAAAACTACACTTTATGTTTGATAATGAACAGTGAATGTTCGAAACTATAGTCACAGCAATAAATATTTTTGTGGTAAAACAAAGTTAAAGTGTTTTAATTATCTTATTAAAATGTACCACCAAGTTAACGCCGACAACATTCAAGAGTTAAAACTACACTTTGTTAATATCACACACGGTATTTATTCAGTGAGTATAGTTTTAAACTTTACAAGGCCATTATCAAACTTACAGTAAATTACAAATTAAACTTAGATAGGAGCTCATATGTTTTTTAAACGAATGTCAAACAAAAACAAAGTAGTGTCATCTAAAAAGAACCAGCAGCAACAGTAAGTAAACTTGTAATGATTATTAAATAAAAGCAATGCAATTTAATAATTCATAAAATATATATAACGATTTTTATGGGCATTTGAAGTGTAAAGACCCATTTATTTAGCTCTGCTGTTAGGGGTTACGGGACTTTTTACGTGCAAAAAATTTTACAGGCTGTACGAGGTTTTAACGGGCTGTTGACATGAATACCATGACAACGTATATTATTTGAAACGTTTTTCTGCTATATTAACCTTTTGATCTGACGCTTTAAATAAAATTGACATTTGTTTGTCAATCGATGAAGCCTACTTTTTCATTATTGTTAACACTATTTCAATGGATTTTATTAAATATTGGCTATTCAAATCCAAATGCCCATAAAACATTGTACAATGCTCGACTGTTATCTGAAATTTACAGGCTCAGATAACAGATAGCTTTCTGTGCTCGCCTGTAAATTTCCGTATAACGGTCTTGCAATGTAAATAACTATTTTAGTCGACTTGCAAGTGTAAATATCAATGCAAAACATTACACATGGCCAAAAACTGCAGCTCTTTTACCAATTTTATAAGTTGCAAGATAATGTAAAACATAATTCATATTTAATGGTTCTTTTAAATGTGTGCCCGGTAAAAAACGACGCCATGGTAGTTATGAGAATCCAGATGCAAGCAGAAGGCAAGCGACTGTTTATTTAATCGTACCTGATGGAGCTGAGAAAGTCGTACAAGTCTGTAACACACATTTTTACAATTTTTTGAAATCAGCCGAAGACGTGTTGAAACTCTCGTGAAAGCAATCCACTATGGAAGGATGAAGAGTAGCAAAGAAAAATATTGAGCCAAGATTTAAACATTAATCGATTGTATCGCGCCTTCAAAGACACCTATCCGAATTCTTATATAACCTACCGTTTCTACTATACCACTTTTAATATACAAATTCCAAAGTTAAAATTTCACCATCCACGCACTGATACGTGTCAAGCGTGTGACCTATTGAACATGCAACATACATCCAATCCCAATAACAAGAAGAAACTTGAACTTCATCATAGAAAAGCTGAGAAGGCGATGAAAGTAATAAAAGAAGATCATGCCCAATCACAGCTTCACCTAAGTGACATATGTACCGTTTCTATGGACCTTTAACAAGTACTTTCCCTACCAGCCCTTACACACAGCCAAATGTATTATTTACGCCAACTTTCTTGCTATAATTTTGGCGTCAACGTTGCTGATACCAATAAAGGGCACATGCATTTATAGCATGAGGGAACATCTGGGAGATGAGGTAACGAAATTGCGTCTTGCATTTGGAAAGCAGTTACAAGTGGAATAACAAGAAAGGAAAAATTAAACATATGGAGTGAAAACTGTGCTGGACAGAACAAAAATAAAATGATGCTATTTTTATGTATAGTCATGGTAACAAGAGGATATGTTCAAGAAGTTAACCAGAAGTTCTTGGCCTCTGGTCATTCGTTTTTAAGTTGCGATCGAGATTTGGCTCAAATTGAAAAACGAAAACGATTAGAAAAATTCGAAGTCCCTCTAGATTTAGTCCACCTAATGACATCTGCAACCCCAAACAATGCATTTATTGTAACTTTAATGTAGCCTGGGGATTTCAAAAATTATAGAGCTGCTGCTGATCCAACAAGCTTCAGATTTCAAAAACAAACTTTAAACGAGATAGAGCCTTGGGAATCTGTTATCGTTTTCAAGAAAACCATCAATTCGCAAAAGATTAAAAACATGAATTTACCAAAGCTTGACTGTGCAACTCGTATCAAGGCCGAGAAGAAAGAAAACATGCAAGCAATAATCCAATTCGCGAAAGAGGAGAATCGCGAATTCTATAGAAACTTATTAGCCTAGGCTGCTAAATTTTTGTATTTGATAGTATTATGTTATTAGTTATTATGCTATTATGTTATAAAATGTATATACTTATGTATTTTTCAATAAAAGCAGTATACTCGTAGCTGAGGCACATAGCGCCTCTGAAACTATTTTGGAACATAACTTATTTTTCATGAAACATAATTGGCACATTACACGTTTTAAATGTCAACATAATATTTTTTTATACAGTTCGAAGTACATTAACCAAAAATGTGTTGCCACAGGCAGAAATAATGTATTGCGTCACTAATTGTACAAAATTTTGCAGATTATTTGGTCCGGAAATGCACGTCACTTGCGAAAAAAATCATTTATCCAAAGTTATAGGTTAGGCACTTAGCACGGTTTTCATTACAAGTCTTCATTTAAGCTTATGAAAACCGGATTAGGTTTTTCTTTAGCACTAAATAAAATTGAATTTAGTTTACTATATGTTTTAAATTCGATTTGAATACCATGTTTTTCTAAAATCTTCTTGTAGCTTGGTTTACCAAAGAAAGTTAAAGTTGTAACAGCAAACATTGTTTTTCCGCGGCTAATTGATTTATTTAAAATGACATGCTACAAGGTTATAATTTGTTTCTTCTCTCTAGTAGATGTCCCATAGTACAGCAGATATCTTAATTTGGTTTTTTGTTTTCTATTTATGATATTGTCTACCATATTTATCCTATCTTTCCATATATTTCCAAATCTATGTTGGCAATATTATACGTACATTTAAGTAAGTAAGAAGAGTTAATTGTAGTCACACCACTCTTGTAAATTATCGAAATCAGATTGAAGCTCATAGCTATAAGAGATATCATCAACTCTGTGATACAATAAGTTTTACCAATATCAATCGCAATTTAAACTAGAAATGGTACGGTAGAGAAAAATGATGTAGATAATTTAATTTTCTTTTTATACGTAGAAATAGAAAAAAATGAAAAAATTAAAGTTTCCAGTTAAAAAAAATATAAATAAATAATAAAATCTTATCATACGTAGTGACATAAAATTTGCTCACTCATATAAAAATACATTTATTAAAAACATTTTTTCATATTTTGCTCTGTTTTGGAAATATTCCACGTTGCCAAGATAAATGCCCCACCCTGTATACTGTTTCTATCTGAATGTAATCTCCAAAGGAGTTCAACTAAAACACTTCAAATTACGAAAATTTGTTACTGTGGACTCTCTCTGCTATTACAGCTCTATACGTAATGATTCGATCCTTAAAGGCCATTAATGATGGTAAACCAGACCTATTATTCATATCATTTAAAAAATCTTTAAACATCACATGATTCCTATGGATATTGGGCTGATTACGGTTAAAGTACGAATTAAACAATTAATAATTAGAACGAATTCTTCTGAGCTTTCTGCACCGTAGTTTTTACATTATCAAAATGTAGAAACTATAAAAACCAACTAACAGTTGTAGTTAAAACAACTACGGTGCAGAAAGCTCAGAAGAATTAGTTCTAATAATTACTTACATAATACTGCACCTGTAAATCAATGTTTAGTTTATAATTATATAATTGTTTACATAATAAAGAGCATTCTTCGCAAATACGACTACAAATAGCATAGTCGTGAGTATCGGTCGAAGATTTTTATTTGGCATGCGCTACTTTTTTTTGTTAGTAGTACCTTTAATAATAATAATAATAATAATACTTTATTGGTGCTAGGACACACAGGTTTACACACGTCAATATAAATAGAAGAATAAATTTAAAAATACAATTATATATACAATCAAACAAAAGAAACAAAATTCAAGTCGGATTTCAGACAAATGGAAGTTGAAACAATGTATAAATAAAACATAAAACTAGTGTATAAATAAAATAACAATAAAAGAATATCAGTATATATATAAAATTAAAAACTAATATGTTAATAAAATCGTAAAAAAAACTTAAAAGTAGTGTATAAATAAAATAAAATCAATGTATAGATAAAATTTAAAACAAATATGTTAATAAAATAAAATAAATCATAAAACTTAAAGCTAGTGTATAAATAAAATAAAATCAATGTATAGATAAAATTTAAAACAAATATGTTAATAAAATAAAATAAATCATAAAACTTAAAGCTAGTGTATAAATAAAATAAAATCAATGTATATATAAAATTTAAAACAAATATGTTAATAAAATAAAATAAATCATAAAACTTAAAGCTAGTGTATAAATAAAATGAAATCAATGTATAGATACAATTTAAAACAAATATGTTAATAAAATAAAATAAATCATAAAACTTAAAACTAGTGTATAAATAAAACGAATAAGTTAATAAAGTCAGTAATCATAAAATTGATTTTAATATTGTGAACTAATAGTACTAAATATAATTGTTGAAACTAATATTTCTGAATTCATCTGTTGTGTATGGCTCTGCATTAATTAATATTGTTCTTAATTTAGATTTGAATTGTTTTAGTGACATAGATTTTAACGTTTCAGGTAATTTGTTGTACAGCTCTGTTTGTGTAGTGTTATTAGCCAGTCTAGTATACTTGGCTCTAGCACCCAATATGTGGGATCCATATCTAGTGGAATATGAATGAGATCTGTTTACATTGATGAACTTATTACGGTTTCTATGTATATACACACACGTTTTATAAATAAATAAAGCTGGAACCGTTAATAGACTTAAACGTTTAAAATGGCCTCTGCATGAATCCTTTCTGCCTATGGTCACTAATATACGAATCGCTTGTTTTTGTAAAAGAAAGATTCGGGTTGACCCGCTCGAATTTCCCCAAATTCTTAGACCATAAAGCACATGGCTGTTAAATAATGCATGGAATGCATTTATTAATGTCTTCTTGTCTACTAACTTGTCCAGTTTTCTCAATAAAAACAGTGACTTATTGAGTTTTTTTGCCAGTACATCGATATGGTCAAGCCATTTTAACTGATTATCCACACGTATCCCGAGAACGGTCACAGAGTCTGGAATGTTTCCTCTTAGGTTAGGAGCGACCAATAGTTTTTGTGTTTTCACAGTATTCAGTTTTAATTTGTGGGCATTAAACCAGTCAGTTATTCTGTTCTCAGCCTCTGCTGCCATTTTTTCAAGAATGGTTCGGTTGCTATGACTACAAATAAAAGAAGTATCATCAGCAAACAAGATGAGTTTAGTAGGAGCCATGTATGTTGGTAAGTCATTGATATATATAATGAAAAGAATTGGGCCCAAAACGGACCCTTGAGGTACCCCATGTACTACATCCTTAAAGCTTGAATTAATACCATTTACACTAACACATTGTTTTCGGTTGCTAAGATATGATTTAAAAAAGTTTAATGCAGTTCCTTGAATATTATACGTACGTAGCTTTTCTATAAGTATATTGTGATTAACACAATCAAAAGCTTTAGTTAGATCGCACAATGTTATGGATGTATGTATATTGTTGTTCATATTATTTATAATGAATGATATTAGTTCATCTACGGCTAGCTCTGTACTTCTGTTTGATCTGAATCCGTACTGACAATCTGTAAAAAAATTATTTTTATGGAAATATGAAAGTAAACGTTCTTTGACCAATATTTCTAGCACTTTACTTATTATAGGAATGATAGCTATTGGTCTATAGTTCGAAACATCCTCAATATCTCCTTTCTTATATATAGGGACAATTCGAGAAATTTTAAAAACAGTTGGAAATATTGCATTTCAAAAACACTTGTTATATAAGGTTATTAGATAAGGAGCTATTTTTGTAGATATTTTTTTAAGAATAAATGAGTCCATATTAAATATGTCCCTTGATTTACTGTTTTTTAAGTTGTTAATAATACGAAGGACTTCATCTGTGTCTGTAGGTAGAAAAAAGAAAGATCCACTAGAACCCTGTATATTTGAAGAAGGTAGACTAATATCGGGAATATTTTGAACGATTAAATTAATGTGATTTATAAAGAAATCATTAAACGTTTCCGAGGATATAGAAGGTGTTTTAAAATCAAGGTTTTATTAATCCACTTCAGGTAATTACGCGATTTCATTAATTTTTGAGCAACAAACCTTGCAAGTAAAATATAGTGTCATTAAGTAGCTCACTTTTTTTTATCAATATTACAATTATAAAACAATATATCACAATCAACATTGCACCAAAAGTTATTAATATATGATTAATTATTTAAAATTGTTGAAAGTCCTCAAATTCAGTTAAGTAAATAAGAAATGTTATAATTATTATAAAATAATACATTTAGTTAACACATATATTTTCAGCAACCATACAAATTGAAACATCTTGAATGGTAGAAAAATAAATATCTAAAAAGCAACATCCACTGTTTAAATGGTATAAATCTCAAACATATTTAAAGAAATAAAAGATTCTAGAATAATAATAGCTGAAATAGTAGCTTTAATATTAATTAAAGTCAGGTCAATTATAATCCTCACAAGTTATAAATTATGCATCACTATTTATATATAACTATTCAACTGATTTAGTGTGTTTAAAACTATTTTTCAACACTTGAGTCAGGAGGAATGTAGACTATATCAATAATTATTTTATTCGCAGATATTTTTATACGTAAAATTAATTGTCCAATATAATTTTCTTCCAGAAGTACTTTATATGATACTATAGAATTCATAACAGCAATCAATATTCCCAGCCCTCGTATTTTATTATCTTAAGTAACCTTCATATTTGTTTCATCTTTTTTACTTTCCCTATATAGTATATATATATATATATATATATATATATATATATATATATATATATATAAGTATTGTTTTATGTATATGTTTTGCTAAGAATGGAGAGATAAGATTTGTTAGGTATTTTAATATTTCTATGTTTATTGTAATTTCTATATGTGTTATTATTAAATATGAGAAAATTTAACTTTCTTTCTAAAAAGACATTTTTCTTCTGTTGATTTTTGTATATGAGTTTTTACAAAAAGCTTTTTTGGTTTAATGTTTTACTATATTTAACTTCGTACATAGGTTTTTTTTACTATAAAAAATATTAACATAAATAAACATAGAAGAAAAGAGAAATGAAATCTTAAGTATGAATTATATGTATTGTTTTTTATATTTATTTATGTGTATGTCTTTAATAATACATATTGTGCATGTTTCATGTTCTCATTGTACATATCAAATATATTAGAGGTATATTATAAAACACTTTATTCAATTTTATACAATTGTATGAACCTGGAATATTACTGTTTGGTAATAGCATCTCACAGGGGTATTCAGCTAGTGAACATTTATGGAATAGATTATTCATGCTTGATGCAGTCGGAAATTTACATGTGTTCATTAATCTATTCAAACCAAAGCGAAGCATACTAATTTTAGCTCTATACTCACTTACGTTATAATTACTAACATCCAAACGTTTATTTGGTATAAATTAGACAGATTAATTTTATTTAGTAAAACATATAAAATTTTAATTTATAAACTAAGAATTACTTTAATAAATACACTCATTTGCATTAATATTTAATTCCTGCTATTCTGACATAACTGCATCATATCGGGCTACTGTGGGAATAACATGAGTATTAAATGGATTAACAACTGTTCGCAAGTCTTACTAGTTGATCTGACATAAATCGAACAGGATTATGTCTGATTAATCGATTGGTTCATTGTAGACTATGTCGGCATATGAGATAATCCGTATTAGAATTGTTTAAAACGAAGTGGAATTAATTTTATTGCTTGGAGTGATAGAAAATTACATTTTTATTAATTATTGTAGTATAAATCATTTTAATCAAAGCACATTTATATATACTAATACTTAAAGGTTATCTATTTAAGAGAGAAATTTACCCAATTTTGTATTAGTATCGGATGTAGACGATTGGATTTATTTTACTGTGTAGGAATGTGTACATTTGAACTATAAACATGTACCGGATGATGTCGAGATAGTTCCACATCGGCTGGGAAAATAGGAATCGGGTGTATTTACCCGATATTTATTTAGTACGATCCGAATTCATTGAATATGTCTATGCTTGTATCTGTTATATACAGAGCTGACCTGAATATCTCTGCTCTTAATAAAATAGTTAATAACAGTACGAATAAAATGTTTTGAATATGCTCACTGCTATGGAAATCACATCACTAAGAAGGGGTAGAAATGTTTTGACATAACTTGGAACAACCGTTTAAGTATTCAACTTATGTGAAAGAAAAAGAATACAATTAAACAAATTATTTAATAATAATTGAATCTTCCGTTCCTATTGGTTACATACTTCCCTACTCTTCATGAGTAGGGCGGGCATTCTCTTGCTGGAAAAGTGGATCTTTCAACTTGTAAACAAACGAAAGAATATGGAGTTCTATCACCTCATCCACTTATCGCTGGGCGTTCATATAGCCTTGATGAATACCAAATGAGATCAACTTCCCTAAGTTATAGCACCCTATACCATAATCTATACAGTTTGATGCGCAGGCCTATCAGCAGAAAATATGTCAGAAAGAAATAAAATCGCTAAAATAGATAATAGTCCAGGGCTAGATCGCAAATTGCCGACGTAATACCAAACCGTTAAACAACCTTTTTAAATCAATGTTTTAGCAAGGAAATTATGTGTAACAATTAAAATAGAATCTCATAAATTTAGCCAACATATAAAAGTGTAAATAAAGAAACAACCTAAAATTATAGACTTATTTCACTAACTACATGCATTTCTAAAATATACGAGATTGTAATTAAAACATTTATTATATCTTTATTAACAAGCATAATATATTACTGAATTTGACGAGTCGGATACACAATGAAGCTCCATAACATTGAAATAAAACTACACAGTTCAGAGGGTTTCACATTTATTGTGTGACGAAATATGTTGTAGTGTTCAACAATAAATGTGAAACCCTCTCATATCATCAATTTGGCTTTCGCAAAGATCGATTTAAAAAATTCATTAGCTCAATTTGCTGCAAAAATTTACGAATCTATAGACGCAGGATAACATTCGGCTTCAATATCGTTAAACATATCAGAAGTGTTGACACCGTTTCTCAAGATATATTATATAAAAAACTAATTCTTTATGTCATTCGAATGCTCTCAAAATAATAATATGTTGTCTAAACAAAAGAAATAAATGAGTAATAAAATTATGAATTATTTCTTCCAATGATATTGGGTATACACCGTGTACCGCAAGGCAATGTACTCTGCCCATTATTTTTTATATTATACATGGACTATATCATTAACCGTAGTATCTTCTTGATTTATATTGTTTGATATACCTGTGACTACGTATATATCAAGGCAATAATAATAATAGCACATTTAAAAGAGAAACTTATTAACCCCTTATCAAACTGTAACTGCACAAAAATTGAACTAATTGATACAATTAAATATTTATGTTCCGTAATTAATCAAAATTCATTAAAAACAATTTATTAAGCAGATATTTAACCTATATTGTTATATAGTATTCTGGTATAGATTATCAGTTTAAATTCCCGTTGTCAACATGTTAACATAGCACAGAAACTTATTTTGAAAATAATATTCAAAAATATTCGGAGACCGGAAAGTAATGTCGTTTCTGCGCATTTCGATATTTGATTGTTATTTGTCAGCTCATTGTATATCTTCAAGGCCAATGTAATTTTAAGGTTATTGTGACTTGTTCACTTCTAAATAATTCAATAATAAACTTTTTATGCAGTTTGGGGTGAAATTGCAAGCCAAATACTTAAAGAGCACATCCGGCATTGTATGCTTTTTAAATTTTGCTAGGGTAGTAAAGCAAAAGTTATGAGCAAAGACATTTGAGATATTTATCCACGCATATTAGACGTTTGTAAATGCCAAAGATGATTTTTCAATCCGGTAATTTTGATTTCTCTGACTATAATCGATCAGGAAGACGAACTACATAAGACAACGACATGTTAAGGGAATAAATGGTAGCAAATCCATTTCAAACAATCGAAGAACTCCCAAACACCCTCATCAACCTTTAACAACATTTAAATCAGATTGGGAAAGTAAACAGAGGAGGTGTTTAAGTCTCCATAATCTGCCTGAGGAGAATAAAGCCAACCGATCCATCACATGCAATGTGTTGCTTTAACGGCAACATACAGAACCATGTTTCATTGTTGGAGACAAAAAATGGGTCTTATATGATAATCCAAAACGCAAAAATCCAAAACCTGGGCAAATTGTTAATGCAGATCTTTATTGAGAACAATTAGATCGAGGAAACCAATCTTTTATTAAAAATTTTCCTGCAATTCTTAACGGAAAAGGCGTCATTCTGCAACACGACAATGCAAGACGAACACTGAAAAAAATTAATGAATTTGGGTGGGAGGTACTCCTCACCACTCTATTTCCATTTATGGAAAAAAACTGAGGTTGAACTTTAAATCGTACAGACGCAAAATTGATGCTCCAAGGTTTCCTACTCTAACTCGACTAATAGTTAACAGTTTTCGTCAATTTTTATACAGTAATTAAAACTAGTTATTAGTGACATAGTTTTTGAATTTGGATGAAATGAGGTTACTTTATTCCGTGACAATTGCCACTAACCCCATAACTATATCTATTCGCCCGCATACACTCGGCCCGAGATTAAATCGAGTCAACAAAAACTATCCATTTGAGGTTACTTTCATTTACATGTTTGTGTTATTTACCCACACAATGCATTTATAAAATAACAATTAATGCGCCTAGGTTCTCATTAATTAATAATTAATGCAAATCAATTTCTAAACTCAACTCCGTTCCTATATTTCCTCAGATTGTAATAATTACTATACCTATCCATGGCCCTTCTGTGTTTGTTATATTAAAGTCGCCAAAATAGGCCCATTGGCGTGAAACATGTGTCCTCGTTATAATTTTATTGTTGTTTCATTCTTTTACACCTCATTATTACTCATATTTTGTTAATTATAACACCCATAACGTTGAGTTCAATCAGCATTTCATAATGTTTCAGTCTACTAAATCTTCCAAGCTGAATAAACTCGCTAAGAAAATTGAAAGAATATATGTGCAGGTGGCTGTGCATTAGGAGTATCAAGTGAAAATTCTTGCCATACATGTAAAAAATTTGTTCAGCCTGGCTGCATTAACAAACATCAATATGCTAAATCACCACTATTCGAAATTGTGAGGCCACACAACCAGCAGTTCATACAATGTTTCTGAAGACACAATTAGTGAACTCGTGTCCTTATAAAGAATCTACAGGTTACTGTTACATATAATGCAGATGAACTGAAAGACTTACGCGCTGAAAATGTGGAAATAAAAGTTATCGTCGATGATATAAAGCACTTAAAGGGTGATAGCAATCAATTCAGAAAACTATTAACCTTGAATAATAAAATTAATCATTTGGAACAACTAATTAATACACAAAATCATAATCAAATTCATGTTAAAATTATTCCAGATATGATGCAGGAAATGCAAGAACGTAATATTCGAGAATCCAATGTTATTTTATACAATGAGGAATCAGGTGATAATAAGACAGATGTGGATGAAATTAAATCATGTTTTGATAAGGTTTACCCGAAAGTTCATATTCTTAAGATAATAAGACTGGGCAAAAAATCGAACAATCCTCGTCCGTGAAAAGTAATCTTTGAATCGCCTACAGATGCTAAATTAATTATATCTAAATTAGGGAACTACGAGTCAAATCAGATGATGCCCCATTCCATAGAAAATGCCTTGTTGAGTTAAGAAATAAACTGAACGAACTAGTGGCGAATGGAAATACAAATCTCACTATAAAATATATCAACAATATTTCTAAGATTGTCACTAAACCCACCAATAATAATACAACACAGAGAAACTAAGTAACTTCCAACCAACACAATCATCTTTATTAATTTACTATCAAAATATGAAGGGACTTAAAACTAAAACTCTGTCATTCTCAAATGCTTTAAGTGTACAAGTATTCGTTATACTATGTTATACTATCAACAGAAACATGGTTAATTGATAAAATATCTGACAGTTAACTATTCTTCAGCAACTTTAATGTCTTTTGATCTGATCGCAAACAAAGAGGAGAAGGAGCTCTCATAGCAATAGAAGTTAATTTCAAATGCGAAAAAATAATAATTGATCCCCTCAAACCAACTCTTTTACGATACTACCCTGATAATCTCCATAGAAGAACGCCTTCAATTGATTGGTGAGAAATTCTCCAAAAATTCCTCTAAGTACCAAATCCTATCCCTATATTGTTTCCATAGAAACCCCACAATTCCTCGAAAATACAAAAGGCCCCTATCAACAATTTTCGAACACATTCTATCATATCATCCATTTACATATTAACGACTGAAATTCGACACAATGGAAAATATGTATCTGTTTGTTAATAAAGATGTTGAATATATAATAATTGATCATCAGATATCAAAAGTAAGTGTCATAGTCTGCCGAATCAGCTGCCCACAGAACTTAGAAGTTTTTTGTGTCTACATCCCTCCTACTACATCCCCTGAAGAATATCAGCTAACCTTTGAAGCCATCGAAAAAGCTACATCATCCGACAATCTAATTATTTGTGGAGATCTCAACTTCCCTGAGTTTAAAGCGCACACCAATAACAGCTTATTTAAGCCATTCAAACTCAAACCGTTAATCGATTTCATAAATTTTAATAACTTAATTCAAATAAACTACACTGTGAACCATATGTATAGGTTACTAGATCTCTCATTAATTAGGGGTAATCTAACACACCAAGTATCAGATTTGAGTCATTGGTAAGCGATTATATTTACAAACAAAGATCGACACTATGTAATCTGCTCAATATTTTAAAAGTCATATCAGAAAATATGGACAGAAGACTTCAGACCGATGTCATCTATACAAACCTAACGAAGGCATTTGACCGTATTCCGCACAACAAACTAGTTCAACAATTGAAACGCTACCCCATCAATGGAAATGTAATTTCGGTCATAACATCATACTTGACAGACAGGCAGCAATTTGTCGAATACGAGGGACATCGTCACTTCCATTCGAATCCCTGTCAGGGGTACCACAAGACTCAAATTTAGGACCATCGCTCTTTATGTTATTTCTAAATTCTGTGTGTGAAGTCTTCGATTGTGATTATCTCATATACGCAAACGATATAAAGTTTTTTAAAACAATTAGAACTATGACTGACTGTTGGACGTTACAATATAACATCGACAAACTTAATAACTGGTGTCAGGATAGTAGACTTGAACTAAACACATATATTATATCGTTTCTTACACACGTAACTTTCATGTAGTTTTATATCCGTACAATATAAGCAAATAAGAACTTATCAGAACAAAAAACATCAGAAACAACAAGCTAACTTTTCTAGCTAAGGTTGTTGATGATATTTTTAATTAAAAATAAAAACTGTAATGTAAGAAAGCGACATTACTTTTCGCCCCCCCTAATAGTGCACAAATAAATAAATCATACTATAGTATTTACCCATATTCATAATAGTTTGACACGTGTTGCCTTGAATAACATTTCATATAATAAGAAATCTACGGTAGCCATCGGAAAAAACAAGTTTATTGTTTCGTATTGTGAATGTATAAATATTTTATGAATTCAAACATAAATTAAAAAAGTTAATTCTCAAATCATTGCCACTATTCTGGAGGCAGAGAGTTAACTCAATTGAATTTGATTTGTTTTTATTTTATATGTAATTGTAATTGTAATAAAATTTGGTAAAATATTATCGTCATTGAAATTGCCCTCTTCTTTAGAAGCGTAAAGCTTTGAGAATAAGAAACTTTAATAAATCATCTGATTCACGTTTATTTTTACTTAGATTAGACTATAAAACGTGTACACAAAATGTATACTTATTTATCCTATCATATCTTAATTTTTCAATAAGATAAGATAAGATCATTTCAGTGTTCACTATTACTAATGTAATGTATATGTTATTTAACTTATCCTACTATAACTTATCTGCTACCCGACGTCTGTTGGTCGTAGTGAGAATGGCTAATAACCTGACACCGAGAGGCCATCGAATAATCCGGGCACGTGCAAATAGTTTCATATTGGGTAAATATACCTGATACGTGTGATCTTAAGCTATGACTATCCGATATCGTGTATCGTATGCATTGTATTTGATACCCATGTTAAGTTAGCTTTTACTTTATACTTCGATTTATCACGTCTTATGTTAAAGCAATAGATTATATTGGGTATATACGGTGATATTTCAAAGAATTAATCATTTTATAAGTAAAATAATTTTATAAACAATTAAATGTAATACAATATAAGTTGTAATTAAAACACGATAGCTTTTTTTCCCACTATATTTTATTTAAATTACACAGTGACTATAGTTTCATCTACAAGCTAGCCATTATTAAACCCATCGAAACTATAGTTACTGTGTAATTAAAAAAAATATAGTGGTAAAACCCCTCTACCATCAAATATTTAATAAATATATATTAAAATTAATACATTTCTAAAGACAGCATACATAGATCAAAATATATGTAACTACTTAACCAGAATCATGGAAATTAATTCTCGGTAGTAGACAGAATATAGATTAAAATTAAAATTTAAATTTTCCTCTTAATGATAACGTCATATTTTAAGAATGTAAAATCCTAGAATTAAAAACTAAAAATCACATTCAGAGGAATAAAACATAGTAAATACTTAGGACTAGGTCACATATTAATTAATATATATATATACAGGGTGTCCCGTTAATGCGGGGAAATGGCTGGACCATAGATTCCTGGGGTCAAAATATGACGATTTAACGCAACTTATCTATATCCAAAAATTTACGGTTAAGCCGGAATTTGGCTTCAAAGTTTCAATTTTTTTTATTTCTTTTGTTTATAACAATTGAACGCTTTATTTGATTTGAATGAAATTTTTTATTAATAAATACCATAGTATAATACATCATTTCAGTTATTGTGGCCATTAGTGATTGACAGGAAGTATAAAAAACAGTAGTACCACCACTTAAAAACTAAAATATTTTTTTATTGGTGCATCCAATAAAATCCAAAAAAATCTACTTGAAAGGGCATTAGATTTAAAAACTTTTTTGACTCTTACTAGTTTTTGATATCTTGTACGGTTTTTGCACAAAAAAATAAAATATGAATATAGTATACTCATTATGCACTCATTAATAAGTAAATAAACTTACTCAATTGAATAAAAATTAAATAATATCAATTAATAAAATAAATCTAAACAACATCTAACACTTTTCAAACAATTTTCTTTGCAAAATCCTAATACAAACAAGATATCTGTTTGTTCCAAATATGAATATTTATGAACCATAATAAAGTTAAAAATTAATTGTTAAAAGACACTAAATAATTATTATTATACATAATTTACATTTTTTTAACAAAGACGGCCACGAAAAACATTTATTTTCGATTCGATGAAAAACTAGATTTTTTTTTACTAGATTAAAAATATATATTTTATTTTTTTGTGGGAAAACCGTAAAAGATATCAAATATTATTAAGAGATGAAAAAGTTTTTAAATTAAATGGTCTTTCAAGTAGTATTTTTTTAGTTTTTATTAGATCTACCAATAAAAAAATATTTTAGTTTTTATGTGGTGGTACTACTCTTTCTTATACTTCTTATTAACCAATAATAGTCATAATAACTGTAATGATGTATTATATTATGGTAGTTATTAAAAATAAATTTCATTCAAATCAAATAAAGCGTTCAATTGTTATAAACAAAAGAAATAAAAAAATTTGAAACTTTGACGCCAAATTCCGGCTTAACCGTAAATTTTGGGATATAGATAAGTTGCATTAAATCGTCATATTTTGACCTCAGGAATCTATGGTCCAGCCATTTCGCATTAACGGGACACCCTGTATATATATACAGGGTTATTCACGCTATACGGCACGGAATATTGTGGCCAAAATACGTGACTTTCAAAAAGTTTCACTTTGGGGATATATGGGGTTCTATTAGGGCTACTTTTTAAAATTACTTTCATAATATACAGGGTGTCCCAAAAACCCTAAAAGTATCAAAGTTGTGTTTTTTTTAATGAAACACCCTGTATTTTATTGCATTTTTGGATCCTTCGATCAAAATAAGTGTGTGTTTTAATAAAGTTTTTATTACTTAAACCTTAAGGTTTTTGAAATAATTTGAATTTTGTAAAAATTTAACCTAATTTTCATGTTTCAAATACTTAAAAAGTAATTAAGTTATGCATACCAAATTTACACTGAAATGTAACAATAGATCATATTTTATTTTCCAAGTATAATAAATTTGACATCTTATACCGGGTGTAAAAAAATTGGAATTAAACAAATGAGAACTTTAAATGGCTATAACTTCATTTATTTAAATGGAACGCTATATTTATTAATTTATCAGCAAATGCACGTTTTAATTACCTATCGAATGGTATTTATATCTTAAATGTTAAGTCTTCTCGTTTTTACAGAAAACGCCAAAATATTGTTTATTGCACAGTTTTAGTACTTTTTAAGTAAAAATTTTAATGCATCTAGTTTTCTATGGTATTTAAAAACGTCAGATAATTAATTTAGTATGCCACTTTAATTTAAAAAGCCTGTCTTTTGTTATAGCTGTCTTATTTTGCATTTTTGTGTTAGATCGTTAGTAATCGTTATTCTTTGAATATCGCTGTTGTATTTTTTGGTAAAAAATGAAGATTTACTCAAAAGAAGGGGGTATTGGCATTATCTTTATGCTTGGAGAATGTCGTCAAAATTGTTTATTGGCTGGTCGGGTTTATATTTAAAGGTTTCCCGAAAGAAATCACCCTAAGCCAGCCATTTTTGAGAGACTATTAAACCAATTTAAAGAAATTGGAAGTGTCAGTTATAAAAACCCCAGTATAAGAAAATCTGTGTAAATTTTCAATTTTTACTATTAAATACAACAACGATGTTCAAACAATAACGATTTCTAACGATCTAACACAAAATCGCAAAATAACACAACTATAACAAAAGACAGGCTTCTTAAACTAAAGTAAGAGACTAAATTAATTATCTTACGTTTTTAAATACGATGGAAAACTAGATACATTAAAATTTTTACTTAAAAAGTACTAAAACGGTACAATAAACAATATTTTGGCGTTTTCTGTAAAAACGAGAAGACTTAACATTTAAGATATAAATACCATTCGATAGGTAATTAAAACGTGCATTTGTTGATAAATTAATAAATATAGCGTTCCATTTAAATAAATGAAGTTATAGCCATTTAAAATTCTCATTTGTTTAATTCCAATTTTTTTACACCCGGTATAAGATGTCAAATTTATTATACTTGGAAAATAAAATATGATCTATTGTTACATTTCAGTGTAAATTTGGTATGCATAACTTAATTACTTTTTAAGTATTTGAAACATGAAAACTAGGTTAAATTTTTACAAAATTCAAATTATTTCAAAAACCTTAAGGTTTAAGTAATAAAAACCTTATTAAAACACACACTTATTTTGATCGAATGATCCAAAAATGCAATAAAATACAGGGTGTTTCATTAAAAAAAAACACAACTTTGATACTTTTAGGGTTTTTGGGACACCCTGTATATTATGAAAGTAATTTTAAAAAGTAGCCCTAATAGACCCCCATATATCCCCAAAGTGAAACTTTTTAAAAGTCACGTATTTTGGCCACAACCCTGTATATAACTTTTTACATTGAATTGAAACTAAATAAAACAATAAGACACCTTAATACGACTACACACTATAAACAAAAACTAAGGTTACAATTAAAATTAAATTATAGAAATATTATAAAAAGAAAATCAAATAAGAATATTTTTTGCACAAAACAAATTAATACGTACAAGAATCAAATGTCAATTTTTAGTTTGTTATCCACCCACCATCCTGAGTTTAAAACCCTATATAAAAAATACAAATATAAATAAGATTTGGAATTAAAAACAGAAAAACGTAAATTTTATGAAAGAAAATTAATAAACGCGGACAACAAAGTAAAAATGACATGGGAAATTGTAAAAGAACTCACCGGTCAGGATATAGAAAACACGGTAAATATAGAATTTGAGAATATTTATAACTTAGCAAATGATTTTAATTCTTTTTTCACAAATAAAGCTGAACGTCTAGTCGCGGAAACAACAAAAACAGACTATACTAATCTTATTCCGTGGCAATCAAAGACAATATTCTTTGCGCCCGTAACCACCCATGAACTTGTTACAAAAGTATCAAAAATGAAAAACAAAAAAAGTTGTGGCATTGATAATGTATCCACTTATCTATTGAAACGAATTATCCACCTAATAGCAAAACCATTAGCAGATTTATTTAACACATCCTTGCAGGAAGCGGTATTTCCTGAAATTTTTAAATATGGATTAATAAAGCCAATATATAAAAAGGGAAATAAACAAACAATAAAAAATTATAGGCCAATTACTATGTTAGCAGCGTTTTCTAAGTTGTTAGAATCAGTTATTGCGGATAGGTTGTTAAATTTTCTTCTTAAAAATAAAACACTTGGCAATAGACAATACGGTTACCTACCAAATAAAAACATTGATTTAGCACTTTTTGAGTATATAAAGCACATAATGAAGGGTCTAGAGAACGGAATCTGCACATGCTGGCTGTTTCTAGACTTTTCTTGTGCCTTTGACTCGATTAACCATCAAATATTACTCGACAAACTAAATCAATATGGGATACGAGGCGTGGCTAATAAATTGTTCGAGTCGTACTTAGTGGGCAGGCAGCAAATAGTTGAACTAAAAACAAATAATCAATTTGCAAGATCAAACAGCTTGACTCTCAAAAGAGGGGTGGCACAAGGGAGCGTTCTTGGCCCGATATTGTTTGTAATTTACTTGAACGATATATTTATGTTAGGGAATATCAATAAACATTACATAACATGTTTTGCAGACGACACAAATTTAATAATTTCATCAGAAAATTTAAATAAATTAGAAACTGAATTGGCTAAATCATTAATAGAAATTCAAAATTGGTGTCTAAGGAATCAATTGATTCTTAATAAAGAGAAAACCCACTACATACTGTATAAAGCAAATAATCGGTCAGTAGACGCCGATATGTGTTTGTTTCAAAAAAAAAATTATATTTGAAAAAAGCGTAAGATTCTTAGGAGTCTATATAGACGTGAATCTCAATTGGAAGGTCCATATTGAAAATCTGTGTAAAAATTTAAGCGCCAAATGTTACTGTATACGTAAACTCACTAAACTTGTATCTCAGAATATCGTTGTAGACGCATATCAAGCCATTTTTGTATCACATTTAAGATTTGGTATAATTCATTGGGGTGCCTCAACTGAGTTAAACCAAGTATTCATAATCCAAAAACGTGCCATGAGAATAATGTTCTCAATCAAGAATCAACATTCTTGTCGAGGTTATTTTAAAGAACAGCGGCTGCTAACTGTACCAGGATTGTATATTTTCGAGTGTCTCAAATTTTGCCAAAGAAACAAACATATGTTTGAAGAATGCGGAAGAGATGTTTCCAGGCACAAGCATAATTTAATATACCCACTTCACAAACTCACGTTAACAGAAAAATCAGCATTTTACGCGTGCATTCGGTTTTTCAATATTTTACCCCTGCATTTAAAAAACTTAACTAATTGTAAGAAGTTCAAATCAGAAACGTTTAATTTAATTTTAAGTATTGAACCTTATTCTATTGCTGAATTTATTGATTTAAAAAAAAATAAGAACTAACTATAGCTTAAGTTTATACTAATCTATTTTTTAAGAATACTTGTATTGTTTATTACTTAAATATGCCTTTATTTCTTCTGACCATTTCAAAGTTGTTACCTCTTATTCTGTGCTCTAACTTGTGTCATCTTTGAATAAACAAATTATTATTAAACAAATTATTATTAATATACATGTATATAAAACTGAGGTTGCAGGTTTAATACTAAAATAAAATAGGAATAATATTAATTACAAACTAAGTAAAAGTTTAAAAAAATGTATATAAAATACTTGATACTAAACGATATTTGCAAAATAAAACTCAAAATATTCATTAAACGTGTAAAATGTCTGCTTAATTAAAATCAGTTTAATTTTAAAGTTGAATTGTTTCAACTGAAGGCTTCTAAACTTCAGTGACAGAGCGTTATAAAATTTAATCGCAAAATATCTGGAGCCTGTATGTATGTGATTTTGAGAGCCGAGTTGCATTTGGATAAACATCATACTTTTTCCTCGTGTTGTGCTCGTGAACATCGGAATGAGTGGTGTACAGGTACAAGTTTTTCTTTATATGTAATAAACATTCGTATATATATAAAGTGATGGCAAGGTAAGTAGATTTTGTTCTTTGAAAGCTGACCGATAATCATCCCTATATTTATACTTCGATAATATACGTATAGCACACCTTTGCAGACCAAATATGCGATGCCGTATGGAGGAATTACTCGATATAAATAAACCATAACGTATATGCAGTTGAATATTCAAAATATAAGTTTTCCTCAGCATTTCAGTTGAAATTGAAAAAGAAAGTCGATGCAATAAAAATATATTTCGACTGAGTTTATTGGCCAATTCATTTCCATAATAGACCCAAGAGAGCTAGCCATCCAAATGCAAACCAAGAAAATTAATTTTGGATAGCGATGATATCAAAATTGCTGTTTTGTTGCATTTATTTGAAGCCTATTACTATTAAACCATGAAACGGCTTTTGACTGAGATTGCCTACGTTTCGAAATTGTGGTATCAAAAGAGGATCCAAAGTCATCGACATAAAGAAATACTGAAGATTCTGCCATATGTCCAGGGAAATCATTAATGTAAATTAAAAATAAGATCGGGCCTAAGGTTAACCCTTGTGGGACATCATATTTGTTGCGAGATTTCACCGTTAAATACATACTGTGCCCTATTAGACATATATAACATAATGAGCCTACAACTTTCAGAGTGTAAGTTATAATATAATAATTTACGCAATAGAATATCATGTGACACACAGACAAAGGCATTGGAAAGGTCTAAGAATGTTGAAATACATAATTCACCTCTTTCAAAACAATCTATGGGTGTAATCTACTATAGCGGAAGTAGTAGATAGACCTTGTCTAAAACCAAATTGCTGTGGGGCGAATAAATTATTTCTCTCCAAGTAAGACATCAATTGTTTTAGAAGAATTTTTTCAAGGATTTTAGAAAATATCGGCAAAATAGTTATAGGCCTATAAATTTTTGGGTGCATTTTATCACCTTTTTTGTAAATAGGGTAAACTTTCGCTTTCTTTAGTGCATCTGGAAATATATGATTTCTTATACATTTATTAATTAGGAATGTAAGTGGACATATAATTTTAGTGAGTGCTCTTTTGATGACATCAATCCGCAAATCGTAAATATCATTACTCCCGCTATTCTTTAAGCTATTTATTACAGAAGCAATTTCAGTAGTCGAGACGAATAGTTTTGGTATGCTTGCAGGTTCGCAATATTGGGTCAAAATCCAGTTCCGGTATTTTTTCGATAATCGACTTGGCTATGATGTTGAAATAATTGCTAAAATCGTGAGTAGTTAATGAACTAAATTCGCACTCTTTACGATTAAGGTTTTTGTTCATGTTAATCACTTCCCATCTAGCTTTTTGCTTGTTTTTTTCATTCTTAATATAGTTTCTACTAGTGGTTAATTATTCTCACGTTATTTCTTCCCTATAAAATAATCTCTATTTATTTCGGATTATTCTTAGCTCATTAGTCTAATATTTATTAAGTGATTCCGTAATAAGGCACAAAGTATTTTTATTATCCTTTAATTGCGGAGAAACCCAGTTGATTGAGCTGTTATTTTTTATTTTAATTGTTCTCAACGGAAAAGCATCTTCGAATATGTTTGCAAATTTACTATGAAATTGATAAAAAAGTGCATTAACATCTAATCCTGGTTGGTCGGTTTACTATACAATTCAATTTACCTAAATATATCCCTGCAACCTCTAAATGTTTTTCTTGGGACAATTTATTTACTCGGAAGACTTTGAAGTTCAGGGTGGATCGCACTAAAACTAATACACCGCCGCAAATAAAACTATTTCTTGCAAAGTAAGTTGCCAATTTAAAGATTTTCAGTTCCAACGATAAGACTTCGACTTCTGTGACCCAATTTTCATCACTGTGATTCAAAATGATGTCAAGTTCGTTGAATTATTTTGATTTCATCGATTGGATATTGATGTAGAGTCCGGTAATTGTTAAATTGTCTTCCATCCGGTCGTTGATTAATTGAAATTTTTTGGAGAAGATGCATCTGATGATGCCGTGAAGATGATTTTATCATTTGTGAAACGCTTAGCTGCATCGAATATTATTTGCATAGAAAGCCGCTTCTTATACTTAGATAAATACAAGTTTTGTTTAACTTTTTTTCTATGTTGCGATAGATTGTTGCGGAAGTATTAATAAAATTGCAACTAACTTCCCGACTACAGCCGCATAATGATGAGTTAATACCATCTATAATTTTATTTAGAATAAATCTTCTCTTCCAATGGGGATTGTCGACAATATGTACGTTAGTGTGTTTATTTAAGTTTAGACGTGTTATGATTTCTTTAATATTTATTTCTTCAATTACATCTGATTTAGTTTTTTCAAGTGAAGTATTTAATGAGGTGTTTTAAACATTATTTTGACAGCAAATAATTTTATGTTCTACAACATGTTTAATTTAATTTAATTTTATTTTTGCAGGTTCCATGATAAACACTAAACGCATATATTATTTCTAGATGGAATTGATTTGCAGCACTTAAATTGGTATTGAGTTGCGACATATTAATCATTGATATTAAATTTATTGTAAAGTGTATAACAGAATTTTAAAATAATAAAATCCTTCATCTGGCCGGGATCGAACTGTGTGTCACGCTGCATTAACTTTCGTTGTCTGCCGCCTTAACCATTGCGCAAAATTGCTAGTTCATTGAAAATTTGTAAAAAATACTTCACGCTGAGTTAAGAAAAAGACTTGACACGAGGAGTCTTTAAGTGAGAATAAGAAAAATATAGGTTATGTACACTTTTAACACTTTATGATAATAATTAATGTTTAATTGCAAACCACAATGAGAATTTAATGTTCAGTACGTCACTGACAATAGGTTTTGGGAAATAACTAAAATAATTTACAATTTTCACACTGTATGATACTTAAATAATATTTGAATCGCGCACACGAATCAGCATCCGATGTCTGAACAACTGAATAACTCCACAATTTATAATCATTGCAATTCTAACTCTATTTTTAAGAATGATTAATGGACCACCAGAATTAATTCTATATATTTTAGCATTACCAAATGTGAAGCCATTTAGAGGAACCATTAATAATGAAATAAACTATTAATAAAGTCATTTATCAAGTTCGCTGTTATTACGTTTCACAAACATTACGGCAAATATCTACCTCTATAATTTGTATAGCACTTCATATTGTACTCTGTATTCAGTAAATATACGTAGAATTGTTACTTTTTATTAAGAAATAAAGACTTTTATCCACCTAATTTATTAAAGTGTATTGTCTTAAGCAAAAGTTATGATTAATTTTAAGCGTAACCGTAAACTCCTCAAATAATTTTTAACTCAAGTTATTACTATGAGTTTATGATACTATTAGAACAATTTTATGATAAAAATCGATTTTTTATTTACGTATATTCCGAAGTATAATATGTAATTTATCACAATTCTGATGCCTAATTATAATTAATAACAATATTATGTAAGTTCTAGATAAACCGATTTAGTGTCGTATTTTATAATAGAGCGCTTTTTGGCTCTATCATATAACATAACAATTAATATCTTTTGTTCGTTTAATTATCTTCTCGTCTAGACGATTATTTGGATACCTTTCATAACTCACTGTCGCGATTTAAAAGGATTAAATTACTGGTGAATTAGTCTGTTAATTGAAAAATTATAGTTGTTTAAGAGTGAAATGAAGTACATTGAATTCTTGTAATTAAAATTTATAATCAATTTTCTGCAGATATTCACATGTGGTGTTATTTCATTCTTCAGGGTTATTTATTTTATTAGGGTAAATATATTAAACTAAAATAATATAATTAGAAACGTTATAGAATGGGTGTCCCATTTCACATTACGGTCTCAAATAATTTGAAAACAATGCATCGTAACAAAGAATGTGCCGAATGGAATCTTTCATAGTTTTTTATTAAAAAAATATTTCAACAGATTTAGATGGAAACAAACCGTTATTATTTAAGACAATCCACAATTACACACATAATTTTGAGGGAGCCATCGGATTCTGACAAAATTAAGGAGATGGGGTGGAGTTTAAGCAATGGCATTTTTACAGCAACCCTCGATGCCAATAGAGTCAAATGCCTTGTGAATGTCTAGAAAGACTATGGTAGAGTTTTGGTTTGCGAGGTGTGCTTCTTGACAGTTTGAAGTCAGGATTGTTAATGGTAAGAAAGTGTTCAAGGAAATTGGTATATAGGGATGTGGTGGGAGCATAATTTTGGTTTTTAATATGGATTTGAATAATTTCCCCAGGACCGAAAGCAAGGTGATGGGGCGTCAGCTTGACACTTCTAAAGTGTCGTGTCCAGATTTTAGAATGCAAGTTACCGCGCCCCCACTCCTGGGGAATAATCTGGGAGTGGTAAATGTGGTTAAATATTTCTATAATGTATTTATGGATATTGTCAGAAAAGGATTTCAGGATACTACTAGAAATGTTGTCTTAACCGCGTGCTGTGTTTTTACATTTGTGAAGGTTGTGAAGTACTCGTCCTCTGTTATAGCATCAGGAGTGTGTGGGATGGGGATAAGGATTAATACCAGGAGTTTAATTGTGTGAAAAAGTAATTTTCATATGTATTATTAAGTGTCAGACTAAAATTATCTTCAAAATAACTAGGAAAAATGTCAGCTATTATTTTTTGTTCGTCCGTGACTAAGGTTTTTGTCATGGGGTCTTTTATGTATTGGAGGATATCCGCTTTTCGATATTTAGCTAGATTTTTTAATTCGTCCTAATACTGTCTGCCCTGTTTTGTTTTAAGTCTGTGTCCTCTGTTGATGGTGTGTCTTGGTAGAGCTGATTTTTGTATTTAATAAGTCTAAGAATAAAATTTGGAAGGGGATATTTGAACTGCCTTTTAGTATACGTTGATGTGTGTTTTTTTAATTGAGTCTGAGAGTATGTTTATAAAAAGGGATATCATGTTTGAATTAATTATTGGATTTGCGTTAATAAAGTCTGTAGTGTCTGATGTTACTTTGTCCAAGTCGAAGTCTTTATGTCGGAAGATTATTCTAGGTGGAACACGGATGGCTCTCTTGCAGGATTGAAGAACGTATTGAGAGGTGGTCTGAACATAATTCGGGGACTAGGAAAACATTGTGGAGAAGATGCTGGATATTGGATATGCATAACTGGATATCGGGAGTAGTGGATTAGTTGTGGGACATAATAAATGTGGGGTAGTATTAATTCGGATAAAATTATAATTTGCTATAAAAGAGGAGAACATTTGGTTTTGGTTTCATTTATGTTAAAATCACCGATTATGGCAACATGATCATATAGGGAGGCATTTGTAAGGATAGAGTTTTCGATGAAGGAGGAATGATATAAACTAAAAATATGTGGAGCATAAGGGAGGAAAGTTAATATTTTATTTTCTATGTCAATTTTTTATTTCTTCAAAAGGGATAAATGTCCCGTTTATGTGGGGAAGTGGCTAAATCTACATCAAAATATGATTATTTATCTACTCTAGCATCTGTAGTTAATTTTATTCCTCGAGTCACAGAAAGGTGATTGTACACACATCTACAGCAACGACAAGCTACTCTATAGCAGTGTGAAACATTTAAAGTAAATTAAATATAGGATATGAGAACAATTAATAACTGCTATTATGGAAGCATTAAAGTCAAACATTATAATTTTAAAATATATTTGAAAGTTTTATAAAATCCACAACCATTAAAACTGAATTGGAACTCTTATCAGATATGCAAAAACGGTCTGTCACCTATATGGAACATGTGGCATTTTAATTACAGAAAGAGCGGAAAATGTTGTTTAAAGGAAAACGTCGAAAAGCGTTGGTGGATACTACTGGGAAATTTTTACCCTCACTCTTCTATGTAGGTATCCAGTAAGATAGACACGGGGATGATAATTGGAGATAATTTTCGAAGACATAGGATTATATAATGTGGAAATGACTCACCTTAATACCACACCTAGCACTGTGTCAGACGGAATTTTTCTTCAGTGTCTACTTTCCATCAATACTCATTGGCGGGGGCATTGTCCTCCTTGATGAGTACGAGGGTCCCGGATACGATGTCGGATTCTGGGGATATCCATTTGGAACGTTGCTGTAGGGTGTGCAGATACTCAGTTTGCCAACGCTTCCAGAAGTCATTCCGAATGCGTTAGACTAGTTGCCAGCGAGCGAACCGGTTGCCGGGCATGTGAGGAAGATCAGAGACAGGTGCGGCGTTGAGAGGCTGCTGTATGAGAAAATGACCAGGTGTAAGTGCTCCGAAATCACACGGGTCAGAAGACAGCGGACAAAGGGGGCGAGAATTGAGCACGGCTTCGACTTGGGTGAGAACGGTAGCGAATTCTTCGTAGGAAAGCAACTGTGTTCCGACGACCCGGCGGAGATGGTGCTTGGTGGACTTGACAGCGGCCTCCCAGAGCCCTCCGAAGTGTGGCGCAGAAGGTGGTATGAACCGCCAGTCCGTACCCACAGAGGCGGCACTGGCAGCGATGGCGGTTTGATGCTTTGACGAGGCGAGGAACCGGGATAAGTCATTAAGTTCCCGATGGGCACCGACGAAGTTCGTGCCGTTATCACTGAAAATAACAGTGCTGTGACCTCGACGGGCGGCGAATCGACGGTATGCAGCGAGAAAACAGGCGGTGGAGAGGTCAGAGGCGAGCTCGAGATGCACAGCTTTGCATCTCGTAACACGAGCACCTCGGATGCGGCCGGTAGTGATATTAAATGGCCCGGCGTAATCAACGCCAACTCGGAGAAATGGTGCTGAGGCGCTGATGCGCGTAGATGGTAGCGAGCCCATAGGCTGGATAACGGGGCGAGGCTTGCAGCTAAAACAGCGGTTGCAACGAGCGATCCTGCGCCGAGTAACATTCCGACCATCGAGGATCCAAAACGCCTGACGAAGAAGAGCGTGAGTAGCCATGGCACCCGAGTGAAGATTGCGTACGTGGGCATCATCGATGACAAGGTCTGTGAACGGATGCACCTTCGGTAGTAACGCTGGATGACGGTGTGTGAATGCAAGATCAGAGGCAGAGAGGCGACCGCCTACACGTAGGATACCGTCGTTATCAAGAAACAGCGCCAAACGGCGTACCAAGCGAGACCGGGTATGAGGATTTGCCGCTTCGGTGTGCTCGACGGTGAGAGACGTGAGCTGCACTTGGAGCAGGACAGAGGTTAAGGCGGCACGAAGCTCTTGGCTAGTCAGTGGCTCGCATTGGCGATTCTCTGGCGGTGTTTTCACGTTGGTGAAAAAGCGGCGACAATATGCTACCACCCGCTGTAAGCGAGTAAGAGTGGAAAAACGACACTCTAGTCCAAGAGTCGTTTGCATCGCAAGCAAGCTTTGAAGAAGGGGGGCGCGTTCCTCTTCTACTGCCTCTGGTAAAGGTACGTGAGCAAAGCTACTAACAGGCCATAGATCGGGAGGTTCTTGCAGCCATTTAGGTCCGGTCCACCATAAAGGGTGATCACGTAGCTCACCTGGCAACAATCCACGTGACGTGCAGTCAGCCGGATTATCTTCGGAAGCAACGTGACGCCAACAAGAAGATGGTAGAATTTCCTGAATCCCAGCGACTCGGTTAGCCACAAAAGTTTTCCACCGATAGGATTCTCCAACGATCCACGATAGGGCGACAGTGGAGTCGCTAAAAGCATACACGCGATGAATTCTGATGCAGGAGAGCTGAGTAAACAGGGAGCCCATTAATTTAGCGAGGAGATGGGCGCTGCAGAGTTCAAGGCGAGGGATGTTAACCCTTTTTAGAGGAGCGACCCGAGACTTGGAAGCGAGAAGGGCGACATAGGGCGACCCACGTTTGGGAGTGACTCGCAGGTAGACTACGGCAGCGAATCCCAGTTCAGAAGCGTCGCAAAATCCGACGATGCTGACATCCGTGGAGGTCTTGCAGTCTTCCAGATGACGGGGGATAGAGATATCTTCAAGCAGCGGGAGCTCTATTTGGAATTGCTGCCACACGTCGGTGATAGCTTCAGGGGGCACCTCATCCCAATCTAGCTTCAGGAGCCAAAGACGTTGGATGAAGAGCTTAGCTCGAAACACCACTGGGCCCAACCAACCGGAAGGATCGAAAATTCGCGCAGTTTGCGACAACATAGAACGTTTTGTGCAACGTTCCGATGACACTTGCACGGAATAGGCGAAATGGTCACGATATGGGTCCCACTTGAGACCGAGAACCTTGACCGCCGGGTCTCGGTCTAGAGGAAAGGCGTCTGCAGAAGCGGGGAGTCGACAATGTTCCTCCGGGATGCCCTCAAGGAGGGCGGGAGAGTTGGCCAGCCACTTACGAAGTTCGAAACCGCCCGCCATGAGGAGGTCTATTAGTTCTTGACGAAGATGCATAGCTTCATCTTCGGTGTCACATCCGGTGAGAATGTCGTCGACATATACATCCGATTGAAGCACCCTGGCGGCCGCTGGATAGTGGGAGGACTCGTCAATGGCTAATTGTTGAATTGTCCTCAACGCAAGGTATGGAGAGGATGAGACGCCGTAAGTTACAGTCTTAAGGCGGTAAGTGGTGACTGGCTAGTCAGGAGAGAACCGCCATAAGATGCGCTGCAAGTCGCAATGATCTGATTGAACCAGAATCTGGCGGTACATTTGGCGAATGTCAGCAGTGAAGACGAACTGGGCGATGCGAAATCGGGTGAGTAACGACGAGATTTCCGCTTGTAATTTCGGACCGGTTAGGAGAATGTCATTGAGGGACTTTCCAGAGGAGGTGGGACAGGAGGCATTAAATACAACCCGGATTTTAGATGGAGGATCATCAGGACGATGGACCGGGTGATGAGGGATATAATACGTGACCGCTGCTGCTTGTTCTTCCCGAGGCACCCGTTCCATGTGATTACTGACCAAGTAATCCCGCATGAATTCGAGATAGGCTCCATGAAGATTCGGATCACGTTGCAGCCAGGTGTTTATCTATCAACGGCAGCGCGACACAGTATCTGCCTGCTATGTTACGGGTCGTGGTGGCCATGAAAAGGTCCTCACATTGTTGCTCAGCCAGAGTTGACTAACTCTGGCTGACAGGTGACTTGATCCAGCTCCCATAGGCGAGAGACAGCGTCGGCGAGAGCGATATGGGTGTCATGGTTAGGAGAAACTGATGATATATTAGGTGGCATCATGACGCTAGGAGAGCAGGAGCTAGAGAGTGCGCCAGTCGCGGGGACGACGGTCATTGTTGGTGAGGTAGATCGCTCTGGACGCTCTGAGGATGTGTCGATGGCGTCCAGGGTACCACTCGTATCATATGTCGCCTCTTGGAAAGCAGAGATGCGGTGTTGCCGTCGGCGAGAAGGGGTTGCCCCTTCATTGTCCCTCACCGAAGGATGGAAATGGACACGGCGAACCGGAGGCGGGTCTCCGTAGGGTCCGAGTAAAATCCATCCAAGAGTGGTTTCAAAGGCACTCGGTGATCGGCAACGTGGCCCTATATGACCAGGACGATACAATAATGGGAGGACGTCTGCCCCGAGCAGCAGATCGATACAAAGTGGGCGATGAAAATCTGGGTCAAGGTGGCGAAGGTGCGGCCAATCCTCTATGAGTATTGGCTGTGGAGGTGTGCGAGCCGTGATCCGAGTGATGACACAGAACGTCACGGTCAGGCGAGGAGGATCTCCGTCGTGCAGGATAGTGGTAGTGGCCGTGTGACGAGCAGCGGGCAAGATGACGTTGCCCAGGCCACTCAAAGGCAAATGGTCCGTCTTAAGTGGCAAACGTAAATATCTAGCACACTCGGTGGTCATAAAACTGGTACTGCTACCGGAATCCAGCAAAGCTCGTAGGTGATGGGTGCGGCCAATAGCATCGACAGTGACGACTCGGGCTGTCGCGAGCAGAACCTGGCGAAGTTGAGCGCGACATGATGCTGAGCGGTGGCGAGTGGTGGTAGGCAATTCTAGTCAATCGGAGACAGCGGATGACGCCGAGGACTGGGAGCTCCGCCGTGGCAGTCTGCGGTCAAGAGGTGATACCGCCGCAGTGGATACCGCTGCTGGTGGAGAGCAAGACCTGGGGACCTGAGGCGGCGACTTGTTGCGTGTGCTCTGTTGATGTGGCATGGCTAATCGACGTTGTTCGGTGGATGGGTCGGCTACATGCAGCAGTGTATGGTGCGGTTCCTGACAGATGTGGCAGGAGCCAGTGGAGCGGCCGTGGGCTGCGATATGGAAGGCACTGAGGCAGTTCCAGCATAGACGATGGGACACGACCGCAGTGCGCCGATAGGTGACGCATAGCTGCTTGAATCGCACGCACTGACGAATGGTATGCTGGGTAGAAGAGCAGAATTGGCACTCCTAGCCGTTTAGCCGCTGATGGAGCACTGCAGATCTGGCCGGCGACGAATTCCGCAAACGGTGAGGGGCTGTCGGGGAATGAGGTCTGGATGACTGGCGAACAGGTGACCGAGAATTAGACAGCGATTGACGGCGAGTTAATACAGATGGCATTGACGTAGCGGCATGAAGCTCGGCGATCCTCACGCGATGGGAGATGAAGTCCACAAACTGCTGATAGGTGGGGATCTGATCCAGAACTACTTGCTGTTCAAACGCGGTTCTTGTCGGGCTATCCAGGTTTTTCAAGGCGAGGGACAGCAACAGAAAATCTGAGAGATTTCCCAACGGTAAGGCGATAAGCGCGCTAACAGCAGTCTGGTGAACGTCCAGAAACCGACGCAGCTGAGAGGCGGAGTCGGAGGTGATGGGAAGGAATCCCGTGATATTGCCAAGATACATGGCAGCGAGCCGCCTAGGATTGTGATAGCGGGCCTTTAGAGCTTGGTAGGCGAGCGGGTAATTCTCTGCTCGCATATCGAGATCAGCAATGGTGGATAAAATTCAAAAATATTTCACCACGGGTTAAGTGAGCAATTAATTAAATAAATAAAAAAGCCTTTACTGATTTTATTTTTATATTTAAAGTATTATAACATTTGCGTATAAAAAATATAGGCTTAAATTGACCTTATCACCTTACAATTAGGCTAATAAGCCGGTTTGTGGATAGAGAGTCGATGCCATAAGAAAAAATAAATATTAAGTATCGTATATTTTTGCAATAATAATAACACACAACTAGCTTATTGATTTATAATTTCATTTTAATTACGCCTTTTAAAGTTTATAATTTGGTTTAATTATTATATTGCTCTAGAAAACATTTTAATTGACGTACAAAAATTAGAAACTTTAATGTGTCTCAAAATAATAAATAGTATATAGAGTAAATTATACGAATATAATATTTAGTATTTTAAGACACATTAAAGTTTCTAAACTTGTTGGGATAATTTTTTATATAAGATGAGACTTGGTGTGTGGTTCTAATACAAAACAAATATGCTTTGACATTATAGGAAAACTTAATTTTCATACAACCGAGCCACACAAATACATGAGGGATATATAATAGAATAATATAATACTTAAAATATGTATAAGTTAGGAGAAATTATGTTCAACGTTAGAATAAGGAAATATGATTTATAATAATATTATTTTCTAGACAATATTGTTTATAGACTGCTGGCAGTCTAATTTTCAATTAGAAAATAATCCTTATTCTTACTTAAGAACAAATGTATATATAATTAATAATGTCGTAGGTGGCGTTAAATTAAGACAATTTAATTTAATTTGTAGTGTTTTGATGTTTTGTCTTAGTTAAATAAAGTAGATATTACGTTAAACTGATAAGGGATTACATAAAATTTAAACTATTTAATTACAATTGCATGTTTTTAATAAATAATAGAATAGATTAATAAATTTTAAGTACTATATATGTGTGTGTTAAATGGAACGCTTATTTTAATTGTCTTTTTTATTATTTTTATATTATATGTTATATTAATTGAATAATGATATAAATAGGTTCAACAGTAATATTTTTTTATATTGTATATTATACGTATAATATAATTAAAATAATTTCAATTACAAAAAAATCATTTTATCGAATAGTATTTAACTTATCTCCTTCACATCAACTAATTCAATTAGAAAGAACCATATATGTAATATTGAAACCTTGGATAAATTGAATCGTTGCTTTCGAATTATATTCAGTTTAATTGAATGGCAATGATTCAATTAAGTTAACGAAGTGCGAAAATTTACCTCCAACATAACTGAAGGCACTATAGCTTTAAGTTAATTGCACGAAACGTAAAAGTTTTTATGCGGGTAAATATGCTTCAAACTAGTTTTATTAATGTGAAATTAAAGCCTGTTGAATACAAATCTTAAATCGATAATATTTCAATAGTTTAATATATATTTTTTTAATTAAGCAATATATTTTTTTTATAAAACTATATACGCTTCCGAAGGGTTTAAATCTGAAGATAAAAATATAACTGAAAATAAGCTTACTATAGTATGCTGGTAAAATAATAAGTATTTTGCTCTTCCATACTTTAGAATAATTTAAAGTATTTTTTAATACAAGAGTAAAATGCAATTTTGATGAGGCAATCTCGAGCGTACTAAAGGTTATTTCCAGCAATATGTAATTATATATAAAATTCATACCAGTTAAATTTATGATTGATTTATTTATCTTTGTCCTTCTATCTTAAATAATACATATAAAAATAAATTATTTCAAAAGCATACATAAAATTTTGTGGATGTCTCGCATTTAAATTATGATTAAACGGGGAACAATGTTTGTACCATTATGTAGTTATAGCATGTACGTGCCACAAATTGTTGTAGTAAAATTACACGCTCCTAGAGCTAATTCTAAAATTGTACATATTGTTTTTAGTTTATCATTTTGCTTAAAATATTAATATTAATGTAAATATTTAATCTATCTTAGGGTTTTGTGCCCGGCGCATTTACCATATATTATATTTGCAAACTGTAGTTAATTATTTTACTTTATACTTCACAATTCTGCTTAAAATTAGTAAAATTTAAAAATTTAAAGTATTTAATCTGTATTAGTAATTTATGCCCGGAGCATACACCATATATCATATCTGTAGTTAGCGGTTCTTTAATTGCTCAATAATATTTGTAAACATTTAAAGTGTATGTGCAATGGTTTATCATTTTTAATATTTCTGTCTGTGTAATCAAAATATTTCTAAATATATCACTAAGCGTGTGACATCAGCACCACAGAAATATGCCAACAGAATTAGTATGCTAACTCCCTGTATTTATCATTTTACTGTCCATTATTATTACTATTATATTAATTAAATATTGTTCTTATAGTATCTCAAAAATTATAAAACATATTTTACATAATTAGAAATTTAAGTAAAAAAATAAAAAATAAATTTTTCGATGAACTTAAATTTTAACTAATCATTTAGTCAAGTTTCTCGAAAATCGTTGTTGTTATACTTGATAAGATAATAAAAGCTTTTCACATCTCTCGACAGATAATAAAACCTAGCCGAACTTTAAGTTTTAATTAAAGATCTTAAGCCATTTTTGAGATACCATGTCCCGAATAAACACACATTTTTTTAAAATACTTACATTCAGTTTAATTTTAGCGTTTCTGAAATGTACCAATGGGATATAGATTTTGACCTGAAACTTTAAGCTTAAGCTTTTATTCTTTGTCAGAAAACCTTTTGATAAAATTTCGCTTTCCGAAGAAAAGTTAATTTTCCTCAATAACTCGATAATGCCTAATGAAACCGCTATTAAACCTTTATTATTCAGACACTTTTTTAAGACAAATTTTTTGGTGTAAACAGAAACACCCAATTCGCATTTGTTTCCAATTTATTAGCGCTGTATTTCGTTTTTCTTATGGGGGCCATATTGGATTTTGGATAGTGCTAAAAAGGTGCTTTTCAACGATGTATAACATGCCTGAAAAAAATTTAGTTACAAGCAAAATATTACTGGAAACGTAAATTAATCTTAAATATGACAGTTGAAAGTGAAAAGATATTTCTAAGTAATACTGTAATCTAACGAAACGATAAAAAAAAATATAGAAATAAAAAGTATTTAAATGTCATATACACTTAAAGAAATTGTTTAATAAGAGGACCATTCTGTTTCCACACACTTTTGATATCTTGTTCTAAGAATTACAAACTCTACGTAGTGTGTTTCCATTTACTAACAATAGATCTATTACTCTTTGTTCTAAAATTTCCCAAGTTTCTGTTGGTTCAAAACTAAACACTTCTTTTTTAGTGGTACCCCATAAATAAAAGTCAATAAAAGTGTAAGGTTGGGTGATCTTGCAGGCCATTGCATTGGTCCATTATTTAAATTAACTCTTTCATTAAAGTTTACGCTCAACAAATGTTGCACCTTACGAGTGTTATGGGCCGGGCCAATCTTGCTGGAACCAGATTTTTGCATGTATTCGGGATTAATAATTTGTCTCAAACCAGGCATTATCCCATTTGTTAGTAGCTCCAAATATCTGTTACCAGTTAAATTGCAATCAAAGATGAAAGGACCTATTAAGTGACTATCTAAAAAGAAAACAAAAAAAAAACAAATAAAAATATAAACAAAATTTCATACCAATTAAACAGCATTTGACATTAAAAGAAAATCGAACTTGAAATCTTGTGGATTTTCAGTAGACCAATGATAATAGTGTGGCAATTCCTTGAATTTTTAAAGGTACCACCTGCCAAACTGCAATCTTCGGTGATAGTCATTATCACTTAAACCTTGTACATATATATATATATATATATATATATATATGTATATATATATATCTATATATATATATATATATATATATATATATATATATATATATATATATATATATATATATATCAGAGAATAGGCAGTAGCGGCGGCTATAAGTATAAGGCTACGGCATCAAAGGTATGGCTTGTAGGCAACGGTGGAGGTGAACTCAACAATATCTTAGAGGATTCCAGGAAAAGAAATCCCTAGATGATGATTCTGGTGGACAAAATCCCTCGAAAATATATTTTTACTAGAAAGCTTCAAATATACATGAAATACGAAGACTCAGGAGTAGGAAGCAAACACAAAGACATTCATATATATACTGATGGATCGGTGACCAAAATACATGCAGGTGTAGGAATTTCTTCGAATAACCTGGCCCTGGAGAAAAGTATTGCACTATATAAGATAATGAGCACATCAAAAAAGGTGGACCCATTTATAATTACGAAAAAGAGTTCATAGTTTTGACATGCCATTTTTGTGTATTATGTATAAACATAATATAAATTAAGACAATAGTGAAGTTATTCAATATTTAAATTATTTAATGTTTTTGATTTTGTATTTTTTTTTTCGGGACAAATTTAGTTATAATTTATAGCAATTATTTGTGTTATTTGCGGATTTGTAATTTTATCATTACTGTATTGCGAATAATTCGGGGAATGGTTAATACGATAATGCGTAACTAATTATTATAATGGCAGTTTTACATAATAAGCTTATCTATATAAATATGTACATATAGCTGAAAGGCACCCAATCATGACTACACCAAAATTATAATGAGAAGAAAAACTGAATGTTAATTTACATTATCATTATTTTTGGTTAAAAGTGTGATATACATTGGAGCTCAAAAGCAATGCAACGCCCAGAAAGAGAAATATTTTAAATGTTTTTGTATTAAATTTATGCTCAGTTTTCGTGTCAGAACAAACGATTACAATTAGTTGCAGACTGAACAAAAAAATACTGACAAAAATTTAATAACACGTTGGCCTGTCGGGGTTGTCGAAGCACGCTCTAACTGGCGATTCATAGCACCAACTAAGTGGTCGATGTCCTCTTGTGGCAAGCGGTCCCAGGCTTGTTGAATAGAGATGCGCAATTAGTCCAAAGTCTTTGGTAGCTGTGGTAATCGCAGAAGTGTTGTTCCAATGATACCCTATACATATTCTCTTGGCGATAAATCAGGGGAATCTAACCAGAATTTTGTATAAACTCCATGGTTTAACGGGTCGTATGCGGCCTGGCGTTGTCTTGCTGAAAAATGGCATTTGGGATATTCTCAATGTATAGAATTGCAACAGTTGTAGAATTTCAACAGTGTACTTTTGGGCTGTTAGACTACTTCCAATGAACACTAGGGGGATCTACTTCCAAGACATATAACAATGTGGCGCTATATGTCTTGGAAGTAGGTGTGGCTGTGTGGCATCATGGGCCCCTAAGCAGAATCTAGACACATCACTAAAGCAAGTAAAGTTTCATTCTATATCACAGTTGAATCTGGCTGGACACCATTCCAAGCGACGAGCTTTGTTCAGCGGAGTCATCGGTAACACCCAACAGGGACCGAAAGCATAAAGGCCCGTAGCAAGAATTATTCGATTAACTGTTTGCCTAGAAACCCCACGTCCTGTTGCTGCAATAGAGGCATCTTGAATTTGCTGCAAAGTATCGTGACGATTACGTATCGCAAGCTTGCTTGACCATCCTTGATAATTCTAGGCCTACCAGAATGTCTCTGTCGTTAATAGTGATTTTCCTCGGCCCACAGTTCCATACTTGCATTTCAATTGAAGATGTAATTTCGAGTCTTCGGGCTATTTCTCTCAAACTGAAGCCCCCCTCTTTCACACCAAAAATGCGACCTATTTGAAAATCACTTAATTGATTAATTCGACGGGATGCACGAATTCTAGGCATTTAGCAAGATTTTTCAATATACTGAAGAGCTTAGAAAAGTTCAGAGTAGAACAGGGGACTGGTTATTAACATTATTTAATTTGCTTTATTTTTCGGATAAGTGTAAAAATCGTACACAAAAAATGAGATAAAGCAGTAAAAATGTTATCGCTTTTTTCTTTGTAAGGTGATTAAAACTTAACCACACACTTTTGAGCTCTAGTATATACTTCCTTCATTAGACAAGCTTTTCTAAAATAAAATTAACAAAAAATGGTACAAAAATGTATACATATAAAAATAATACAAATGTTGTTAGCATGCGGTGTTAATACGCGTTAAATGTTCTCTCACTCATCGCGTAACTTATCAACTTATTACCTCAAATGTTTCAAACTTAATTATCCATCTTGATTTCGGGATACGTATATTTTGTCAAAAACAACAAATTATCTTGAAAGATACCAAGAAAACAATTATTTCAAATGTTATTGCAGAAAAAGCTATGCAACATTAATAATATTGTTGTTACAGTTTCACGTGTTCACTAGTAGCTTATAACAAATAAGGAAATTTCGATACTTGTTTTGCTACATTCTTGATGGAACCAAATTTTCATATTGGGAGAAGTAATACACTTGTTATGTTCCATTTGTTTATTATCAGGTAAGTGACACGTGTTTCGGTCCTTACGGATCATTCTCATGGAACATAACAAGTATATTACTTCTCCCAATAAGGAAATTTCGATCGGTAGAAGAAATTATTGAAATGAATTATTAGTGTTTTTTTGAAACTATATACTGTGTCAGTACTAATAAATTATTGAAACAATTGAGTCTTTTCATGTAAAATATAAAATGAAATAAACCTGACACAACATAGACTATTCAACTTCTTTAGGGAACTTCATAAATCATAGATCGATAGTAGACTTCTAATGACTAATGCATATATTTTACTCATATTAATACATAATATGAAAGGATTCGTTTGTTTTTGGTATTAAATCAAAACGATTACATTTTGAATACATCTTATAACATATATTCATCTTAATTTTCAATATATTTCCTAATTAAATACTGTTTCGTGGTTTAATCTAAAAAATTCACATTTTGAAACCAACCTTGCCAAATATATTGTACTAATCAAGGCCTACTCTATCTTCTTTTTTAAATGTTTACTGTAATAGGCAGGCATGATGGTACAGAAAACAAACAAACAAACAAACAAGAAAAAGCAAAAAAGCTTTAGTGATCTAGAAATACAGTTTGCATAACAATTATGTTGCATGTAAGGCCAATTTAGTTTCCTAATGACATGCATAAAACTTTTTCTCTCCTACAATATTCATTGCAGCGAAGTTAGCAAACACCCACATTTACACGTGTGAGGGTCGTTTTTTTATGCGTCAATATGTCTGCAGTTATCAAATCATTTTATTTATACTGGAAGTTATTTTATACTTATATATTCGCATGGGAAATGTAAATCCTGGCAAGGGTACGTATTTTACAGAACTTTATTACACAAAAAAATCTATTGTGCTGAACTAATCCTACATTTAATATATTTATATTAAATTGATTATCATGATAGCCTTGCTAAAGGACTTTAATACATATTTATTATTTTCTAACTTACTTTACTTTAATACTTTAATGCCCATTCCTATGATATAATATTATATATTCACCACTATATTTAAACGCTTTTAATATAATAACTGTTAGCCTCGCATTCATAACGTGAATTAAATATTATAAATTAATATTCTAACTTAGTATTCAAACAAAGTTTACATAATAAACTGACCTTTAACGCAGAGTCGGTTTTTTTGATCTAGTCTTTGAATATAAAAAATGCAAATTTGTAGTTTTTATATTAATCTATAAATTTTTATATTTATGCATAATATAGTAAATATAGTAAATGTTTTTAATTTATATAATATCCCATTATATGAGAAACAATATTTTAGTTCAACTACTAAATTTTACGGTTTATGTTATAAGCAGTTTAATGCAATAATGATATTAATTATAAACTGCCCGTAACATTTAATTAATTATATGATATTTCATTACACTTATTATTTTATTTTATAGTTTTTTATCTATTATATTATCATTTCGTTTATTGAATAACTTTCTTACTTATTATCAAATAATAGACCAGTATAATGTGAAATGTTTTTTTAGCATGTTTAATATTAATTGGGTCTTGAATGAGTCTTGATGTTTGGATTTGGATTTGTCCGACAGAAAGGTCCGCTGCAGGTAGATACCATACTCAGATGGGAGGATGCACAAAGGTCTTCCCATCTGAGTTCTCATTACTTGCTAAGGTAGAGCCAGCTCAAGGCATTGGCAAACATCAGGACCGCAGCAAAGGGGACTATAAGGATGTCTGATTACTGTAGATAAAACCGGGCAGTCCAGAAGTACATGCTAGGCGGTTTCCTCTTCCTCTTCACACTATCTGCAGGTAGGACTAGAGTGGAGTCCCAGTTTGTTCCGTTGGTTTTCTCTGGAGAGTTGCATCTCAATTTTTTCAATAATTTATTGATACTGACCCAGTATATGGTTTCAAAAAAACACTAATAATTCATTTCAATAATTTCTTCTACCGATCGAAATTTCCTTATTTGTTATAAGCTACTAGTGAACACGTGAAACTGTAACAACAATATTATTAATGTTGCATAGTTTTTTCTTCAATGACATTTAAAATAATTGTTTTTTTGGTATCTTTCAAGATAATTTGTTATTTTTGACAAAATATACGTATCCCAAATCAAGATGGATAATTAAGTTTGAAACATTGGATGTAATAAGTTAATAAGTTACGGGATGAGTGAGAGAACATATTTATATGTATATATTTTTGTACCATTTTTTGTTAATTTTATTTTAGAAAATCTTGTCTAATGAAGAAACTATATAATAGGGCTCAAATGTAATTCAACACTCTTTAGATGTAGTTTAATCCAGCAACAAAATTGAAAGTTTTAATCACCTTATAAAGAGAAAAGCGATAACATTTTTACTGCTTTATCTCATTTTTTTGTGTACGATTTTTACACTTATCCGAAAAATAAAGCAAATTAAATAATGTTAATAACATTAACAAATAACAAGTCACCTGTTTCTAAGCTCTTCAGTATATTGAAAAATCTTGCTAAAATGCCTAGAATTCGTGCGTCCCGTCGAATTCATCAATTAAGTCATTTTCAAAAAGGTCGCATTGTTGGTATGAAAGAGGGGGGCTTCAGTTTGAGGGAAATAGCCCGAAGACTCGAAATTACACCTTCAATTGTAATGCAAGTATGGAACAGATGGTCTGAGGAAAATCACTATTAACGACAGAGACATTCTGGTTGGCCTAGAATTATAAAGGATGGTCAAGCAAGCTTGGAATACGTAATCATCACGACACTTTGCAGCAAATTCAAGATGCCTCTGTTGCAGCAACTGGACGTGGGGTTTCTAGGCAAACAGTTAATCGAAGAATTCTTGCTACGGGCCTTTATGCTTTCTGTACGTATTGGGTGTTGACGATGACCCCGCTGAACAAAGCTCATCGCTTGGAATGGTGCCAAGCCAGATTCAACTGTGATATAGAATGAAACTTGCTTTAGTGATGAGTCTAGATTCTGCTTAGGGGCCCATGATGAACGTAGACGCGTCCGTCGATTTCGCGGTGAAAGTCAAAATGTAGAGTTTGCCTTAGAATGCCACACAGCCGGGTATTTGCTGAAATGTGGCGCTATATGTCTTGGAAGTAGGTCCCCTTACTGTTCATTGGAAGTAGTCTAACAGCTCAAAAGTACACCGTTGAAATTCTACAACTGTTGCAATACTATACATTGAGAATATCCCAAACGCCATTTTTCAGCAAGACAACGCCAGGCCGCATACGACCCGTTAAACCATGGAGTTTATACAAAATTCTGGTTAGATTCCCCTGATTTATCGCCAATAGAATATGTATAGGGTAATTTTGGTGTAGTCGTGATTGGGTGCCTTTCAGCTATATGTACATATTTATATAGATAAGCTTATTATGTAAAACTGCCATTATAATAATTAGTTACGCATTATCGTATTAACCATTCCCCGAATTATTCCCAATACATTAATGTTAAAATTACAAATCCGCATATAACACAAATAACTGTTATAAATAAAATATAATGATTTGATTGAACTAAATTTGTCCCGAAAAAAAAAATACAAAATCAAAAACATTAAATAATTTAATTATTGAATAACTTCACTATTGTCTTAATTTATATTATGTTTATACATAATATAAAAATGGCATGTCAAAACTATGAACTCTTTTTGATAATTATAAATGTTAAGTTGCTTTATTATTTTATAGAATTTTAATTAAAAATTGTCAAGCTATATTCAAAAGACTCGTTTAAATGAATAAACTCTGTTTGAACAATTGTATTGACGTTATTTTTTCAAACATAATCTTTACTAACTCTAAGCATAATCACGTGGTCATCCGGGGAATGACAAAGCAGACGAACTGGCCAAACAAGGCTCGTCAAAAGAAGTAATTGGCCTGGAATCCTCCTGCGGAATCTCCAAAACCGCAGTCAAATGATCCATAAAAAATCGGTGGAGACATAGGCCCATACCTGGTGGACGAACTCACCAGGACAGAGACAGGCGAAACAGTTCCTTAAGAAACAATCGCCAAAATCCACGACCGTACTTCTGAACCAAGACAGAAAAATGATAAAAACAATAGTAGGCCTGATAACAGGACACTGCAAGCTCAACAAACATATGAGCAAAATAGGCCTGGTGAAGGAAGCACCATGCAAATTCTGCCTAGAGGAAGAAGATGACTCGTTCCACATTCTATGCCACTACGAAGGTGTAGCAAAAATTAGATATCAAAAGCTGAGCATCTTAAACCCAAGCGCGGAGACCTATACCTAAACCCCTCTGTCAGGGCTAATAGGACTAATCAAAGAGGTAAAGCTAGAGCTGGTCATCTGACATAAACAGGGATTCACAATAGACCTGAAAAGGTCGCGGTAGAATAGGCGCTGGTGCCACCCATATAACATATATCTATCTATCTAACTCTAAGTATTCGTTTGTTGGGATTTTAGAAAACATATTTGTTACGTGGAATGATCATCTTTATATTATTTGCTAGTCTGAATTTAGTTAATTTATTTGTAAGGTCTAAAGAGTTTTTTATTGAATCACCTAATAGAAAACCCACATTGTTTTGATGAAGATGTACTCGCGATAATTTATTTTGCAGAAAAAGGGTTCAAAATGGATTTGCTCGATTCTCTAGAAATTCATAAAGCGATTACTCTTCAAAAATCCCAGTAATTAATGACCAGGTAGACCTAGTATTTTCCTTATTTAATTCTGTATAAATAAATGTCGTAGATTAATTTACTTTAAGTTTGAAAATGTTCAGTTAATGATCGAAACTAGAGTCTCTTAAAAATAAAGTGTGATATCAACAAAGTAAACGTTTTTGTTTAATATACAGAACAAATATAATAAAAATCCGACAAACTAAATTATAAAGGTAGAATATTATGGACGTAAAAATGGAAACTTAAAAAAATCATACAAAGGATAAAAACTTAATACTACAAAAGTCAGTTTGAAAATAACAAACACAATATAAAAAAACTATGGCAAATAATAAAATAACAAATAAAAACAAAAGAAAAAAAAGTAATTGGAGATTTTAGAACCAAAAATGGAACTCTTCCAAAAATATAAAAGAAATAGCAAACGAAATAAATTGCTACTTTACAAACGTTGGAAAACAATTAGCAGAAGAACAAACTAAAATCACAAATAAAATTTCAAGAACAACAATAACGAAAAAACACATACCTAAAACTACACCGAAATCCAAAAAAAGATCAATAATGATTTAACACTATTAGAAACTTGGTACTTTAACAATATTTTAATAATCAACGAAGCTAAAACAACTTACATGGTTTTCAACGAAAAACTACTAGATAAAAGAACTAGCACCATAGAACTATATAACGGGTGTCCAACAATTATTGCAGTCCCGGGTGGCATTGGAATCAAAAACGTAGGTCAATTCTTTCATGTGCCAAATAAATGAATTAACATTTAAATTGTCAAACATAACTTAAACGAGCATTTAGAGTGTTGTTAACTTTAATAAGTAATTCGAATATGTTTACTCAAGAACTGAAAATGTTTTTATTAGAATCTTATTTTCGCAACGGCCGTCGTTTGGAAAATGGAGAATGGGAGTATTCAATGGAACTAACGTCGTCGCAAGAATTTCATACAAGATTTTCGCATGTAATTATTAACAACAATACGTTTTCTCGTGATGTGAGAGCTATTGTGCAATGTTTTTGCGATACAGGATCGGTGCAACACAAAAGGGGTGCAGGCAGACCTAGTGTAAGAAATGAAAATGTACAAAACACAGGAATCACTATAGAAGGAAATCCTTCGACATCCGTTAGGAGATTGACGCACGACGGCCGTTGTGAAAATAAATATCTAATAAGATATATTCTAATTACTTATTAAAGTTAACAACACTTTAAATTTACATTTCAATTATGTTTGACAATTAAAATGTCAGTTCATTTATTTGTCACATGTAAGAATCGACCTACGTTTCTGATTCCAACTGCAATAATTGTTGGACACCCGTTAGAAAGATACAAGAATTAAACATCAAAAACTGTATAACATTAAACAACCTACTCTTCATATATAAAATAAAAAATAATCTCATAAAGACAAATATTGCACTAACTAGAAATAAAGAAATACACAACTATAAGATAAGAAGAAAATCTAATATAAAAACTGAAAAATTTATCAAAAAATAATATACACAGCTTTTAACAATAGATACCACCAATTCAACAACATAAATGTAGAAAACCGGAATCTTAAATACCTGGCTTATAAAGTAAAGATTAAAAACTTACTACTGGCAAAGTATAAATTGAAGAAACAGAGGATAACACATACATCCCTCAATACCAACAGACCGAAGTGGATGGATTTAAAGAGAAGTAGATTATAACAATAACTTCAAAAATGATCAAGAATTAATTTTGAATAACTATAAAATAATGAAAAATTCCAAGTGTTCTTATCAGCAATAAAAATCTTTCGAAGTGTAAGAATTACAAAGACCTTAAATTAAGTGATAACCTAGTTAAATATAACGCAAAAAAACGGAATACTATAAGGACTGAAAATATTGATTAAAAAGAAATTAGAAAAGACAAAAGAATCTATAATACAAAAGTCACAAAAGAAAGATTTAAGAATAATTATAACATGGAAACTCTCGAAGGGAAGAAGAACAAAATAAAAATATTATATTTTCTTTTCAAGCCTATTTTTATTGTATTTATTACTAAATGGTTATTATTACTAGGGCAGTTTAATAAGTAATGCCCCATATTTTTTTAGAAACTATTAATTTAAAAGTGTTTAATTGGTGACAATATAGTTACATGTTTCTTCTAGTACTATTTTTCAACATAGTCTCTATCAACTTGTACGGTCTTACGCCAGCGTGGAACAAGTGCCTGTATTGTTGCCTCTGCGCGAAGCCATGTTTTCACCGCTTGAATTACGCTCTCATCATAATCGAAGTGTCTTCCATGCAAACCGTCTTTAAGAGGTCCGAAGAGATGGAAGTCTGGCGGTGCCAGATCTGGGCTGTATGGTGGATGTGGCAACGTTTTCCAACCCAATTTGGTGAAGTGTTCCCGGATTCTGAGGCTTGTGTGTGGGCGTGCATTATCGTTCAGGATGAAGATTTCAGCCAGATTCTTGTAATGCCTAACATGCCGGAAACGTGTGCTTCGGAATTAATGGTTGTTCTTCTTGTCATCACATCAACAAGAATGACCCCTTCACTGTCCCAAAAAACAGTAACCATGATTTTTCCAGCAGGTGGAGTTGACTTGAATTTTTTCGTTCTTGGTGACTGAGGATGGTGCCATTGCATTGAGTGTCTTATGGTTATGGTGGTGCACTCACTTTGAGCCGGAAACCATAAGACACTCATTTCATCACCCGTCACAATCCGGGGTAGAAACGCTTCCCCCCTCAGCATCAAACCTCACAGTACTCCTATCGACAGCACAATCTCAACAGACGCCATTTTGAAAATTCACACAGCTCTGCCATCTGTGGGAATGAATTGAAACTTCGTCCACCGGGAGGAGAAACACTGAACTTAAAGTACCTAGAAGTACAACTTTCAGTTCTTGCTCATTGTGGAGGAAAAAAATATGGGGTTTTACTTATTGAATGGTCCTCGTATTATTCATCCAGATCCTTAAATCCAATAGAAACGATAAACATCATAAATGTCGGATCAGAGGATCTAAAAATCACTGATTACGAAATAAGCACAACATTAAAATAGATAAATGTCAGAAAAAGTACAACTAAACGGTGTATCTGTGAGGTAGGATCGCTATTTCAAATAAGTTATAACTTATGTACAAATAACCTACATATAGGACGGTTGCTTTCCTATTTCGAAAATGGGCCATCCATGGGTTGGCATCGGATAACCCACATCCCTGATATAGAGTTAGATTGTTTGTTATTCGATTTATGTCGTTAAGGAAAGGAGTACAAAGATATAAATAAATAAATAAATAAAAAATAAATAAATAAATAACAGTGACATAAAAAAATGATCTCGGCAAAAAAATAGAACTGGGTCCTAACATTTCCGTATTATCAACAACAGATCATCGATTGTTTTGGTGATAAAGCTCTATCAAAACTATATAGTAATTATAGTAATAGTAATTATAATAATAGTTATTACTTATCATGAGATTAAGGCATCGTTGGTCATATATTTAATATTTACATGTGTTGAATTCGACATAATTTAACAATCATTTAAAGAAAGCTCTTGTCCATTGGTCGAAAGAAATGCTCGAAATAAGATTTCGGTGCTTTAAATCACGTCGATGATATAATAATAGGTGTCAAATTATGAGTATATGCAAATAAGATCGAAAATAAACAATTATGGATATGGGTCTTCCAAGACGAGCTAAAACCAACTCACTGATCTACTCAAACAAGAGATCGAAAGAGATAGTCCGCCATACAGCCCTGATTTGACACCCAATGACTTCCACAAATCAAAAATAAATTACGATAAATTCATGTTTTTAGGTATGTTTATCGTTGTTTCTGCTTATGTCAGTTGTAAATAGGTTATAAAATCAAAAGGTTTGGTAACACTTCATCATCCATAATAAATGCGACGGAGGCAAGTTCTGTAGCAAAAAATAAAACAAAAACGAGATCGTGTGTTTGGAAACGATTTGAAGAATTCTGCGCCAATAAAAACTACCAGTTGTTAGCCAAACTTCAATGGAAACTCTTGCCGCGATTATGATGACTGGGTGTATAATATGAATAAGGTAAATGCAAATGATTATAAGAGAGGTGTTATTTAATCAATGTCGAGTTTTTCGACCAAAATACTGCAGGATATATATCATAAAATTTTAATATAAATATTGAACCATTCACCGATATTCGTTTCAAGTCGTGGAATAGTCTTTCCAAATACCATTCGTGATGACAATTAAAACGGAATAAATTTTGTTTTTAGTGCATTCAAGTTTGTTGCTTACTCTCATTAAAATCGCTAAGCAAAAAACTTTCATGCAAAAACAAAATTTATTCGAGTAAATTGCCATCACTTATGGTATTACTTGTGATAAAAAAAATCAATTAGGAGTTAACTATACTTTAAATATAATTTACTTGGATTTCAAAAGAAGTTAAAGCATGCTTTAAAGATTTACATATATTTTGCTAAGCGCGTTTTGCATTTGTTTTCTATGTGTGTTCTAGAAGTAAATTAAAATTAAAAATATTTCTTCCCACTTCTAACAGTTAGTCTGTGTTTTCTGATATTGTTAAAGTTGTTATATCAATATTGAAGATATTATTAATAACAATTATATATGATTTGGTATGAATGAAACCACAGACGCTTGTGGAAGATATGTTGCTAATTTAATAATAGTTTTCAAACCAACACTATTTTGATAAATACAAAGAAAATAGAAGAGAACTTATAATAACACCATAACAATATTCATAAATGATTAATTGACTAAATTTTGAAAAATTTAAAACGGTTTATATACGACATTCCCGAGACGACCAGCAAATCAGCTAATTACTGTCAATCAGTTGTTAAGAAACAAGAGATTCAAAACAATTTAGCTTACACAAAATTTAAATTTTGTGAGCTACACAATAAAATCTTTAAAAAAGCAGGCAATGCCGTTGCATGTATCTACAAATTTATTAAATAATCTTAAAAATTCAATTTAGAAAATATCTGAATGCATTGGTCAAGAAATAAATCGGAAGAAGTATTTGGTAAACATGAAGGATTCAGCTATAATAGGTAAATTTAAACATTTGCACCATAATAAGTGTGGATGTGAAGATAAGCTTTTCGTCCTTTAAAACTTCATTGAACGACAGAAGGTATAATTTTACAATTGAACACCTAGAACAAAATTTAGTGGTCAACTGTTTTCATGTATAGATTTTAGTTATTTTGAAATGTATAGAAAATTACAATTTAGTTTTTAAATAATGTTACATAATATTGCATATTGCGTAAAGAAAGTATGTTTATTTAAGTTTTAAGGAGTTACTTGTATAATTTATATGTAGAACATATTGATAAACGTATTACATATTAAAAAAATGTAGTTTTCTTGCCTGTTTTTCTCTAAATTCAGTGCTTTTTCAAGTGCTTTTTTCTACATTTTTTAAGCTTTTTTATCCGCTCTCCAGTAATAACATTGCTTTTATTGATATTTAAACTAAAACATTTTTTCTGCATCAAGAGGACAGGTTATCTAATCTAAATCTAATTGGAATTCGTGGCAAATAGAAATATCATAAACATCTTTAAATACTCCGCGAATAATAAACATTTCGAATAATTCAAGTATTCACTAATATCATTAATAAAAATAATGAATAATATCAGGCCAATATGAGAGCCCTGCGGAACCACAGAAGACACCTTAATAACGCACGATAGGTATTTTTTATTTTAACAACTTGAAATTGGTTTGATAAGAAACTGCTGACCCAATTTGTTCAGAGAACCCCAAGCATTCAAGTTTTCTAGATAAGACATTCTTCTTCACAATCAAAGCCTTTATCAAAGTCTGTGTAAATAGTGTCAACTTGTCTGTGTCTATTAAAAGCATCCAATAAGAAAGTTTTTAATTCTAACAAATTAGTTATTTTAGATTTCTCCTCCATAAGACCATGACAAGGCACTAATATATCCAAAATTCTAAGTGAAATCGACTGCAAAGAAACGCCCTGATAATTTTGAATGTCTTTACGATCATCCCTTAAATATAGGTTTAATATAGCCTTTCTTCCCGACATCTGGAAAACAAGAAATATTAATTGATGATTGAAATAAAGTGTGGATCGGATTAGACAGTGAACATACAATGCAGGGATTCCTTCAGGGCCTACACTGAAATTGTTATTAAATGATACTAATTCTGCATATACATCTTGTAAAGAAACATCTAACTTTGAAGGATTAACATTTTTGGGCGGTTCAAAATTAGTACTGAAAACATTACCAGGAACCACACTGGTGTATGCCTCCAAAAAGACTTCACCGACTTACAACATCGGTACCGTTTGATAAAGCATTACCTCTAAAAGTCATTGAAGAAGGTACACCCGACTTATTTTTCTTCTTCTTCACTAATACATTTCTAAATAAGCAAAGGATTGTTTTTTTTATTACATATAACATGTTCCTAGTAATATCTGTAGAGCTCTTTACTTAATAACGAGCATTGTTCTCAAGGTTAAAAAAAAAATGGTGCAGTCATTATTATCACCGGTGTTTTTATATTTCGCGTGAGCAATTTGTTTGTTCTTAATTAATAAAATTAAAACCTTGTCATACATCGAAATTGCATAATTCAATATATTGTAAAAGGAAATGACCATAATATTAATATCATCTTTCACGAATAATTGATTCCAATTAACATTAGATAGGTAGTTATTAATGGTATCAAAATCACACTTTGAAAAATCATACCCATAGTGATGAAGGGAATTGTAGGAGATATTATCATTAGCTAATTTCATTGAGATATTGTGCATGATAGAAAGGCAGAAGAATCTCTACTATTAGGAATTTAGTTAATTTAAAATAAATTTCATTTCACGTAACGTTAGGTAAATTGTAATTTTCAAATATTATAAATTCACAATCTGAATAAGAAGGTACTAGATATTCAATTATCTGGGTTTATTTTATATATTTATCCTAATTAATGTTAGAAGGTATATAAACTCCACCAATTACCACTCTAGACGAACCCACTTTTAATAAAACAAATAATTGTTAAACAGATTTTTCCTGTAATGATATTTAATGGAATCACGAATAGCAATAAGAATACCGTCGACCCGAGATTTATCGCTAGTGAGATTCGAACGGTTCTAACGAAACAAAACAAAATTCTTAAATTGTAATTCGCTATTACTAAAACTATTGGTTAGCCATCTCCGAGCATTTTGCTATCTTACAACAAATATGTAAGAACTAACAGCTAATAGTTAAAACAACAATTACTTGTAATAAAGCATCGCCTGGCATTGCAGAAATGCAAAGAATATTAATTTGTATTAAATTCAATTCTTATCATCTAGTTTATGTATTTGAATATTTTACATCTAATTAATTTCCAATTCGCATATAGCACACAAGAACAAAAAAAGGAAACCTTCCGTAAACACTTGTGCGGAAATGTTTTATACGAAGTTGTTATTTATTTTCTGAAATACAAATATTGATTCTCTTCCATTGAACCCCACTCATAATTTAAAATTTCCGCTTTACTTCTCATTTTTTAGGAATCGTTTATTTATCCCTAATGGCTATCAATTTAAAAATGCTCGTTTAATCATCAATTAATCCTGCTTGTTTATTCAATTTGTTCGCCGAGCAAAGGTGAATGGATTAATTCATTATCTACTTTGCATTATATATTTAAGTAATCATCGTATGTTTAAGATGCTGCAACTGAATCATGACAAAGGAAATTAAATGACAATAACTATAACATCTTATTGATTATAACACTTATATATACGTTTTTATTTTATAGTTAATCGTATTTTTATTTTAGCGTAATATTTTTATACGAGGTAATATTTTATTACAAATATTACTCTGTACTGTACATTCTATATTATGTATTGTATTCTATCCTATTTATAAATATATGATAAAATATATAATGTAATGACTCATTTGCAAATACATAATTAAAATTGGGTTTAAGAAAGACATATTTACAATAAAGACATTTTAAAAATACAAAATTTGAATGCGAATTGTAATTCGTTGAATAAAGTTCGAACCATATGCATGCAGGAAATATACCACTAAATTAATACAATCTCATATAGCTCACATGTTCTACACGTTCCGCAATATCCGCCAATTCTAAAGCACTGTGTATTCGTGAGAAAAAAAACCAATAACCGCATTGGTGCATATTGCTCACTATAACAGATCGAGAATATAAATTAAACTCCCCTGCAACTACAACCGTTGAATTAACCCGAGTACAAATGGCTACCATCAAATGAAACCCGGCGGTCGTATTTATTAAAGCGAATTTAGTATTCATGGTCTAATCCAATTATTTCGAGGATTACTTAGAAACATTGAACATTTTCGACTACATAAAGTTAACGCTTTTTGTATAGAAACTTCAGTCGGAAATCGGATACACTGTTAGTTAATATAATTATTAAATTTTCTTTGAATAGAGTGTCATTTAGGAGAAATTGTAAGTATAATAAATTTACTGTATAAATTAAGGCACGTGAGTAAATAATATCTAAAATAAAATAAATATTATAAGAATGGTTGCAACTGCAACAATGTGTTAATTTATGCGACACAAGAAACCACGCCTTCAGAAATTAGTTAATCATACTTGTAACAATTAAAAATTCATAAACCGTTCACAGACAATGTTCAGTCAAGCAGAGACTCTTTAACAAAATCCAAATTATGATCCACATATTCAATATAAACAGGAGTTACTTTTAATAGTAATATTGGGGTCAGAGTTAGTTATTAAATTTCTCTCTGAATATTTAATAACTTATTCAGATACCAAAAGCAAAACTCATTCAGACATTTAATCCAGAAAAAAAAACACAATCATGTATTATTGCAAGAACAGTTAAAAAATCTAAAGTAATAGTACTAATAGTAAAATAAACATACATATTTAGATAAAATGTTTAAATTTACAACTACTGAACCCTCAAATATTTTATACAAGAATAATATTATTAATAAGAAAAATATGTTTTCATTTTTACACTTTCTTTCTCTTCTTCAATTTGCCCTTTCAAGAGTCGGTTTTGCATTTTATAAGTTTTTATTCGCGTAGCTTTTCCATTCTTTTCTATTTCTAATCATTATATATCCTTAATCGTTTTCTCTCTTGTTTTCCCTACCTTTGCTATTTGTTGTACCCATTTTTGTTTGTTTTGTCTTCCTCTTTCCTTTTTTTATACTTTTTGTTTTAAATATTATTATTGTTAAACTGTTCGTTTGCATTCTCATCATGCCAGTTTAATTGCACCTTTATTATTTTTCATATTATCGGTTCCTCCTTAAATTGATTGTCTGATTTCTCCGTTAGTATGTTTATCTACTGTCCTTCCTGCTATCCTTCTTAGATATCTCATCTCCATTACATTATTTTTACTGTTATATTTTTTTTGTATTACCAAGTTTTAATTTGTGATAGTGTACACAAGGTACTACTGTTGTACTATTAGGTGTTGGAATTAATTCGTAGCGTTTTTTTGAAGAAAAATAACAATTTAGTTAAAGAAAAAAAATACATTATTGAAAATACTGCCCATCGCTTGCCACTACTTTTTCCCATCTTTCGGGTAGTAGACGGATACGGCGTTGAAAGAACGCTTCGCCCTTGGAGGCATCCATTAATCAATCAAATTTTTTAAAATTTTCATGAGAAGTTAAATTTTCCCCTGACAAACTATGAGCCATCGATGGGAACAGGTGGTAGTCCGAAGCGGAGCAGGCCAAAATATCCACAGCCGTTATTTATGTTAGACATGAGCCTACTGTGAGACAAGTGTTACACCCATTAAAGTCAAGTGCGAAAAATTTATGAGACATCACATCTCCAATCATCACGACCCTCTTGCAGGTAGTAGAGCCTTTACGTTGTAATAGTGCGTGTAATATTACACCACTTGTAGGATATTTAATAATATGCTAAATATAACCACTTTTCGCATTTGCTTACTGCAATTACGTATTTGTATTAATGGACTACTACACCTACTATTTTATAAGTTAATTTTAAAAATTAATTTGCCAGAATAATAGTTTATCGGTGGTAATGATAAAAATCTTACAGAGGTCAATACAGAAATTTAAACATATTTAAAGCAATAGCAAGACGATATAGGTATAATTAAATCATGTTTGCAACAGTATCTAATTAATAATTAATTTAAATATTGAAAGCGAAATTGAGAAACATGTAATAACATATAATAACAACATAAAAAATAAATTTTATCAAAAAATAATCATATAATATTTATATTATACTATTTTTTCAGGTATTTGCTTAAAATTAATTTCGGATATTGATTTTACACAAAGTTATTACAATATTATTACCAGCGGAATGCAGGGCGGAAATAAATCAACTTATTTAAATTAAATAACAAATATTTATTAATTGGTTATTGTATGCATTGTATTATATTTACGATTTTCAGTTTTGAAATGTTCGGAAAATTTTTCAAATGATTGATGGTAAAAGCTATTACTTTTTTATACGTCTTGGAATTATGAACGTTAAAAGAAAGTTTACGGTTATCTGAAAACGAATCGGGTGTGTCAGTACTAATTAACCGGGTGTTCCTCAGTGATAAAACACAATATGTAAAGATTGATAACCATATATCGAATGTAATTATTGTTTCTTCTGGTGTACAGCAGGATTCAAAAATATACCATTTTACATTTCATTATAGTTGCACCCTTTAGTATTATATTTTATATACAATTGGAGTAATTTAAAATTATCAGTTTGTTTTAAGAAAATACAAATTAAATAATGTAACACATAAAAATCTATAGAATGGATATCGACTACGTACGTAAAATTGTATAAATTTGTTAAGAATACGGTTTTATTTGTATCTATTAATTTAATATAAATAAAACGGCTTTAAAGTATTAATTATACATTCTTCGTTATTGTTGATGATTTTATTTTATAATGTAAAGAACATGATATCCATACATATACTATTATTACATTTTTTAATGAAAAAAAAAATAATCAAATTCTACTGGCATATACAAATAACAATTGCATTGTATATAATACTGGGCACTTAAACGGTCCCTTTTCTTGTCGCGGCACTAGTGGAGGAGTGTTTATAATATCGAGTAGGCCCGATACCAGATGTGTACGGAAAAAAAAAGCCGAGGCCACAAATCCATCCTGGCCGAACAAAATTTATGACTTGTTTACACTTATTAACACCATTAAATACATGTAACGAAACTTGAGACGGAAAATATTCGTGGAGAAAAGGGCCCCGTCGCGTCCGAAGGGGCAATATCTGGAGAGTACGGCGGGTGGGTTAGGACTTCCTATTTCAGAGTTTCTATATAATTTTTTACTGGTTTTGCGACGTGTGGTCCAGCATTGTCGTGCAGTAAAATGACTTTATCATGCCTTTCGCTCGATTCCGGCTGTTTTTCCTTCAATGCACGACTAAAACGCATCAATTGTAATCGATAACGATCCCTAGTGATGGTTTCGTTGGTTATAAGAGCTCATAATAAATCACACCCTGTTGATCCTACCAAATACTAAGAAGGAGCTTAGACCCATAAATATTAGGTTTTTCAACAACAGTAACAATCCGATGTAAACAACTTTTTCTCTTGTGCCGTTGAAGCAGAAACTCACATGTCAAAACACGCCTTTCAACGTCCCTCGGTTTTAATTCATAAACGTTTTAAGGCGTTTTCCTACAGTTTGAGATGAGTTTTCTTCTAGCAACTCCTGCAATTCAGTATCTTCAAACTTGTTTGGTTGTCCAGATCGTTCCCTGTCTTGGAAATCAAAATCACCACTCTTAAAACGTAGAAACAAGTTTGCTCAGCTAGAGCATGTTCCCCATAAACTTCTTCCAAAATCCGATGACTTTTCGCAGCACTTTTATTCATATAAAAGTAATAGAGTAAAACTCCCCGCAAAAACACCTTATTGTGTTAGATAGTTTTCCTGCAGTTCCATTCCAAACTCTTCCCATGTCTTTCTCTTTTCATTTCCCTTTTAGATTTTTGCTATTCGGCTATTCACCTCTGTGCACCCTCTATCTTCTTCTTCTCCTGTTTGGATGTATTTCTTCCATGCTGCTCGCTTCTTATGTTCTTCCTTTTTTACCTCTTCATTGTTTCAATCTTGTTCAATATTTTTATCAGTGTCCATTCGTCATTTTGATTTTCCTATTCTTAATATTTCATCCGAATATATATATATATATATATATATATATATATATATATATATATATATATATACAGGGTGGGCCACGAATAACGACCATTAAATGTTTACGGGGTTCCTGCAAGAAGAAAAATCTGAAAAAATTCAACATTGTAC
>OZ018388.1:36372176-36482608 GCA_963969525.1 Ontholestes murinus
CTATCATATTTTCCTTTTTCCTTTTAATTCCCTCTCCTACCCCAAGTCTGACCAAAACCTTTACACCAGCTCTATCTTCTCTCATCCATTCCGTAACCTTCCTTATTCCCCCAACCACTCCTCACGCACTCCTTCACTCTCTTCTCCCAAATGACTCCATCCAAACCTTCCTTCCCCTCTCTTCCGTACCTCCTTCCACTTCTCTTTCATCCATGCCCGTACATTTACCCCATTCTTCAAACATTCATTTACAATATTCTCAGATACTCCTGCCCTTTCATACATCTTTCTACGTTCTAACCTCCAGTCACGCCCCTTCTCCCCATGCTCGTTCTCCATAGATCTTTCACAAATCTCTCATTATCCAATCCAACCAAATCCATCTCATACTTTACCACTCTCTCCATTGCCTCTGCATGCATACTCATTCTATTTATTTCCTGAAGCAGAATGTATCTAGGTGTTGATCTTTCCACCCGAGAATCTGCTTCAGGAATAACGACTGCTCCCTCTCAATACATTCATACTTCTTCATTCCCCAAGTTTCTACCCCATACAGCAAAATAGGCTTCACACATGCATCCCACAGCTGGCACGCCAATTGAAAGTTGCCGGAAAACCATTTCCCCCACTTTTTCCTCACAATGCGCCAAGCTTTTCTGGCTTTCCCCTGTATCCATTTGGCGTATCCGTATCCTCCGTATCCTCCTGTGCATTTAAATACGAAGCCCAAGTATTTAAATTCCTTCACTCTTTCAATCACCTCCCACTTCCATTCTAATTTACCCACTCTTCCTTCCCTGCTACGCTTCCTAAATCGCATCCACTTTGTTTTCCTTGCATTCACTTGCATTCCTCTTTTGTCCATATACCTCTCTACTCTTTGCATCACCTCTTTTATCTCTCCCCAATTTCTCGTCAAAAGCACCACATCATCCGTATACGCCCGCATCCATACTTTTTTTTTCCAATCACTACTCCGCCCGCTTGCCCTTTTCTCAAAATCTCTTCCAATTCACTAGTATATATGTTAAACAGTAAAGGGATCAACGGATAGCCCTGTCGCATCCCCATCCAATTTCTAAACCTCCCAACACTCTCTCAACATCCCTTGCCAGTGTGAAGATTTGATCCCTTGTTCCCCTCCCTTTTCTAAAACCCCCTTGCGTCTCCGGCAGAATTCTATTGATCTCCACCTCAATCTCCATCCTATTTTTATCACTGTCATTTCAATTTGTACCCGGTACACATAATTGTTATCATTTTATAATTTTCTACATTTAATGTATCACCACCTTTGTCTACCGGGCACATAAGACCCACACGCCACGCTTTTGGGAACTCTGCTTCTCCTCTCCATATTTGATTCAGCAGCTCCCCGAACTTCTGCTTTCCTTCCTTTCCTATCTGTTTCCACATTTCTGCCTTTAACCCATCCAGTCCCGCAGCTTTCCCAGTTTTCAACTCATTAAATGCTTTTTCTATTTCCTCCTCCGTAAACTCTTCAACTTCCCCAATCGACTTGGCTCACCACTTATTACACTGCATTTGTCTGCCCATTCTTGTAGAGACACTCCTATATGTTGCCTCCTTTCACCTCTTTTTAAAATACTCCATATCTCCTTTTCATTCCTACATAATTTCAATTCATTACTCGTTTTTTCCAAGGCCTGCATCTTCTTTTCCTTGCATAGTTTTGCGTACTTAGTCCTCGCTGCCACCACCCATTTCTCCTCTCCTCTACCCAAGGTCCATTCCCTCACAGTCTTCCTTACCTCCCTTTTTGCGTCCCGACATTCTTTATCAAACCAAGTGCATTTTTCCCCATCCCTTCTTTCCACTTTTCTACCGCATCCCGCAATAATCCCTTCCATCTCTTCTATTGTTTTAACTTCATTCCAGTTAATCTTTTCTAATCGTTTTCCCATATTCTTGATAGCATTTACACTATCCTCTAACTTCCACCATTCCTGTTCTTGTTCATTTTCCCTAAATTTTCCCAGCCCCATCTCCACCATTATTGGCAAATGGTCCGACCCCAAAACTTCTTCTACTTCCATTCTTCGAACTTCTTCCCTGTTTAGCCCCTTTATTATAACATAATCCACGACTGACGATCCTTGTGGTCCAACATACGCCTTTTTCCCTTCCCAATCACCTTCAGTGCACCCGTTTAACATCTTCCATCCCTCTTCTATTAACCAATCCCCCATCCTTCTACCCTCCTGATTTATCAATTTGTCCTGAGACGTTCTTAGTATTAGCTTACCCTTATCATTCACTCCTCTCCCCTTTCCCGCCATTCTTGCATTAAAATCTCCCCCATCATACATCTCATTCCTTGATTACATTTCCCATCTAGCACATTCCGCCCAGTTCTTATTAATGTACACCACCAGTTCCAAATGAGCCCCCTCCTTTTGACACTTATCCCACGCTATACCGTCCATCTCTTCTATAAATTCCACCTCCTCATTTTCAAAGACCATTTCGTTCCCACTATTATACCCCCTTTCGCCCTTCCTTTAGTTGCATCCTTCATTGCCCCTTGCACCGACCACCTAAACCCCCCTGGAAGTGAATCTCGTACATTTTCCCACTCCTCCTTTATCATCCACGTTTCCACTAACCCCACTACATCTTTTCCTGAAATCCACTTCTCAAAGTCTTTGTGCCACCTTTCGCCCCTATACTTTCGACTTTATCCCAGCTACGATCCAAAACCCCACCCTTAAGCAACTTTCCTTATTTTTAACTAATTTTCGTTTGTTACTATTATTTTTTGGGTCCGTATTTGTCGAACAATCCTTATTTTTTGTTTCGTGTAATTTTATTAGTTTTTTGTTATTATTTGGTTCCCTGTTTCCTCCATTGCCTCCAAGTTATTTGTTTGGCTATTCCATTTGAATAATTTATTATTTATCCATACTTTATTATATCCCATTTTGACTAGCTATAAAAGAACTAAATTGCAACATGATTATTCAAAATTTAAAGAAACTAGAAATCTAGCTAAACACAGTATACGTAATGATTATAATGCATGTATTCTTAATTCAGAATCAAGTATAATTAAGGATCCAAAATAATTTTGAAACTTCGTAAATTTAAAAAGGCAATACGCAATTCCAAATACATTAAGAAATAACGATGCTTTATTCAGTATAATCCAAGATATAGCTGATGGCTTTGCACAACATTTTAGTTCAGTGTATAAAAATGTTAAACAATGTAATTTAGATAATATACAAAATTCTAACTACAGTCCTAGATGTACCCTTAAGTAATACACAGCCTACGAAGTTAAATACATTTTAAAGAGGTTGAAAAATAATTTTGTTTCTGGTTTGGATCAAATTTCTAGTTTTCTAAATACTGGATTGATGAGGCTGTTACTTATTACGTCAATATTTAATTAAGTTCTAGTTTTCTTGTGATAGATTGTGCTGAAATATTTGCGGAATTCTTATCTATCATCTGTAATATGTCGTTCCGTACCTTTCCATTGCTTTGAAAGAAATGTCCTGTAATTCCCATATATAAAGGTAGTGATATGAGTGATCTGGAAATTTATAGAACTATTAGTATCCTATCTAATCAAGTTAACCATTTTTATCATCAAGTCAGCATGGATTTTTGGAAAAAAAAGATCGACAGTTAGCAACCTATTTGTAAGAAGGTTGCTAACTGTCGATTTATAAGCATATGCCGCATATGTGTATATTATAATAATTTCAAATCGTTCGAATATGTATTGAAATCTGACGTTCCTTAAAGTTACAACCTTGAACCTTTTTTATTTCTAATTTACGTCAACGATATTCTTTTAAAATAAAAATATATATGCCGATGATTTTAATATTTATTGTGTTAAATCAGACAACGACAGTATATTTCTACAACAGCAATTAGATATTATTGAAAAGTGGTGTAAGAATAATTGCCTGACAATAAACACAGGTAAATGCAAAGTGGTTACATATACCAAAAAGAGAGCATCAATCATATTCACATAGAGTGTTAGAAATAGTGCTATTGAGCTAGTCAAAACTTTTAAAGGTCTAGGTGTTACAGTCGACAGTCTTTAAGTTACAGAATCATATAATAGAAATTAAAAAATATGCTTCTAAATGTTTAGGTTTTTTAATTCGTCAAGCAAGAGATTGTAAAAATATTTAATGTACCAAACTGCTTTATTATTCGCTCGTTCAATCAAAATTACTATTTCTACATAATAATAATCGAAAGGTAACCAAAACCAAAATATTTGTACTATGTAAGAAGAATCCATTGGGTTTTATCTAAAACGCAAAATGGCTAGCCTAAAGATATTACACAAAATTTGATTGTGCTTTCCTGCTGTCATAATTTTCTTTTAATGTACCATCTAACATTACACGTAACACCTTTTATTTCATAGGTTCAAATACTAATATTGGTTTACGATCCTCAGTCAATGATATGTCTGGAAATTTTGATGTTATATGCAAATATTGTGATATTCATAAAGACAATCTGGGTATTTTAATTCAATTAGTATGACAGAAATTTTAAGTACCAGTCAATATTCCCTAAATTAAGTTCTTTTAGAAATATATTTCTCAAGTTACGTGAAGCTTATTATTATAGTAAATTGTATTCAAAATATTAGCACTCTCTTTCCAAATTAGTTTTTATTAAATTAACTAAATTTCGAACACAAGGTGTCCCTTATGAATAGTTAAATGACATTAGAAAAATATAATAAATACAAAAGCCAAACAAAGTTGGGCAACTTAATTATTATGATTAATTAAATAAAAGTCATTGAAAAATTCGGGGTGGGTTTAAAAGTTATGGTTTAATAGTTATTTAAGGTACAAGTGTAAAAAGTGATGCTTTATTGCACGAACTGGCGTTTAATAACACGAGCGAGGAACGAGCGAGTTTTTTTAAAGCCAGGAGTGCAATAAAGATACTTTTTACACGAGTGCCTTACAAAATTTTATCTTCGATCGTAAAGGATTTCAAAGAATATATTCATATGAGTAATATTTTAATTTTAATGTCATTTCAATAATTCAATTAATGAAAACATATTTTACCCGCAGTGCACTAATGAAAGCGTTACTTAGCAACCAGTAAACAAGTTGCACAAATGTCGGCCGCCATTATTATTTATGGAAAAAATGTTGGCTTTATTGTAATCGCTTCGACTTGCATTAAATGAAATCTTCAGAGTTCTTAAATCTGCCATTTGGTTTGTATTATATATTTTATTTATAGTTTATTAGTTATTTGTATCAAAAATTAAGTTTTTCGTCGAAAATTTGTGCTATTAATTCATCTGTCAAATTTGACATTTCTGTGCAATAAAAACAGCTTGACATTACCGTGCAATAAAAACGTAAAAAAGCACTAGTGCTTTAAAAAGCCACTTTTACAACGAAAAATGATGCAAAAAGCGTCTACTTTCTGTACGATCGTAGATAAAAGTTATTTTGTAAACTTTTTTCTGTTATTTAATTAATCATAAAGTGACTATTATGCTAATTGTAAGTTTATTATTTTATTTTATGTTATGCAAATTATATCTAATTATGTTGTCATGTAATTGGAATTTGTATTCTGTTGAGAAAATAAACATTATTGTTATAATTAATTTCTCTCTTATATAATCTAGACACACTGGTGTGATTGATATTTATTTATTTATTTATTTATACATCTTTGTGCCTCTATCTTAAAAAAGTATGTATACAACAAATCAATTAAAAACAACGCACTTCAAATTTTGGGCGAAAGATAAAAAATCCGGGACAAATTAAGATATTCTCAGCTATTTTGAGATATGCTAAATAGATAGATGTTGTATGGGTGGCACCAGCGCCTATTCCACCGCGACTTTTCCAGGTCTATTGTGGATCCCTGTTTATCTCAGATGACCAGCTCTAGCTTTGCCTCTTTGATTAGTCCTATTAGCCCTGCCAGAGGGGCTTGGGTATAAGTCTCCGCGCTTGGGTTAGTAGTGCCTAGCTTTTGATATCTAATCCTTGCTAGACTCTCGCAGTGGCATAGGATGTGGAACGAGTCCTCTTCTTCCTCTAGGCAGAATCTGCATGATGCTTCTTCCACCAGGCCTATTTTGCTCACATGTTTGTTGAGCTTGCAGTGTCCTGTTATCAGGCCTACTATTGTTTTGACCATTTTCCTGTCTTGGTTCAGGAGTTCGGTCGTGAATTTTGGCGATTGTTTCTTAAGGAACTGTTTCGCCTGTCTCTGTCCTGGTGAGTTCGTCCACCAGGTATGGGCCTGTGTCTCCACCCATTTTTTTATGGATCGTTTGACTGTGGTATTGAAGATTCGGCAAGAGGGTTCCGGGCCAATTACTGCTTTTGACGAGCCTTGTTTGGCCAATTCGTATCCTGGGACCCATGTGATTGTTACTTTTTTGTGACAGCCAAGTTGGTTAAGAGCGCGTATACAGTCCCACCCTAGCTTAGATTCGACCTGTGTGGAGCTTAGTGCTCTTAGTAGCGCCTGGCTGTCGGAGAATATAGCAATTGACCTACTTTTGGTGTCTTGTCTTGCTATTTCTCTTGTGCAGTAATGAAGAGCTATCGCCTCTGCTTGGAACACCGTGGTGTCCTTGGTGAGACTGACAGACATTTTTGTCTCGGGTATTGTGCCGTATATACCTGCTCCTACCTCTTTGTCGGTCTTTGAGCCGTCCGTAAACCAGCATGCTTCTGCTTTGGTAGGTTGGCTTTCGACCCAGTTCTCTCTTTGTGGGATTAGAACCTTGTATTTCTTTTCGAAATTGTATTTTTTCACCATGGCATCGCTAGGCATTGCTGTAATCGCGTTAGCCTTCAGCTCGTCTTCTAGCCATTGGTGCATTTTTTCGTGTGATCGGATTATGGGCGCCTGTCCTTGCATCAGTCTGTATGATACGGACCTGGCTTCTCCTTGAATGAAGATGTGTAGTGGTGCAATGTTCAAGATGGCTTCTAGGGCTGCTGTTGGGGTGGTGCTTAGGGCTCCTGTTGTACTGAGACATGCTAGTCTTTGTGTACTGCTCAGGAGTCCTATCGCCCCCTTTTGCTTTGTCCTAGTCCACCACACCACTGCTCCATAGTCTATCATGGGTCTTATCACCCTGGTGTAGAGCCATAGAGTCAATTTAGGGTTTAGTCCCCAATTTTTCCCGCACATTCTGCGACACCTGCCCAATGATATTGTTGCTTTTTTGGTGGCTTTTGTGATGTGTGGTCTCCACGTCATTTTGGCGTCAAAGGTTACTCCCAGGTACTTTGCCTCCCCTACAAAGGGAATTTCCGTACCCCCGAGCTTCAGTGGCTTTAGGCCTTGCAATGCTCGTCTTTTTGTGAATACGAAAATTTGTGTTTTTTGTGGATTGATTGTCAATCGCTCCTGTTTGCACCAATTGTCTACTATGTTTAGGGCTCTTTGTGCTCGCTCCGAGACAACTGCGAACCGGCCCCTGATGACAATGGCTAAGTCATCCGCGTACCCTAGGCAGTTGATGTCCTCTTTGGACAGTTTTCCTAGAAGGTCATCTACTAGTGTAGCCCATAACAGTGGAGATAGCACTCCTCCTTGTGGGCAGCACCCCCCCCCCCCTGCCTTAGCCTTAATGGTATGGCTTCCCAAAGTGGATATGATTGTCCTTTTCTCTAGGCCGGCCTTGATCCATTGGCAAAGGCTTGACGGGACTCCTTTCCTTTCTTGTGCCTCCACGAGAGAGTTTGTTGTGACGTTGTTAAACGCCCCTTCTATATCTAGAAATGTGGCCATGGCTATATCTTTGTCTTCCATTGACTTTGTGATGAGCCTGTTTAGGTCGTCCAGCGCCGAGTCCGTTGACTTACCCGGCTGATATGCATATTGCCTGTTGTTGAAGGGATCTTTTAACAGTATCTCGTCCCTTATGTACCTATCAATCAGTCTTTCCATTGTTTTTAGTAAGAATGAAGATAGGCTGATAGGTCTGTATGACTTTGGGTTAGGTCAGCTATTCTGCCTACCTTCGGCTTTGCCATGATTTTGGTATATATCCCCATGCCAGGCAGGCTTTGAAGATTTTTGACAGGTGCCTATGCCCATTTGTAACAGAATGGGATAAATCCCATCCGGTCCCGCGGACTTGTAAGGTTGGAACCTGCTGATGGCCCATTTAATTTTAGTGGGTCTTGTGACCTCAGTGGCTAATCTCTAGTCCTTTCGGTCGGGCCTTTTAGGTCTTTGGCTGGGATTGTCTGGCTTGTTGTGTTCTGCCAGAATTGTTGAGGCTGGAAAGTGGACTTTTAATAGTTCCTTGAGACTTTCCTCTATTGTTTCTGTGTAGGTTCATTCCGGTTTCTTGAGGAAGCCTACCTCTTTGGCAGCACTGCCGTCCTTAGCCAGGACTTTGTGAATTCTAGAGCATGCCGGAGTGTCGTTAATCTCCTCGCAGAACTTCCTCCACGAGTCCCTTTTGGCTTTTCGGATTTCTTTGTTATATTGAGTGAGCTATCCTCTGTAGGTGTCCCAGTCCTGGTTGTTTATGGCCCTATTGAATAGCCTTCGAACCTCGATCCTCATCTTTTCGAGTTTTTGGTTCCACCAGACTGTTCCGCAGCCCCTTTGCTTGGCTGTTTTTTTGATTTGTTCCACTGCCAGCTCCAGCCCATCAATCTCTCTTGTCGATGCTGTACCTCCCTTGAGAGCTTCTCTGAGGGACTCTTTATATCCTACCCAGTTCGTCTCTCTTGGGTTTCTGTACTTGTTCGTCATGAGAGATGTGACTAAATCAAAGCGGATTTGCCTGTGGTCGGAGCACGATGGTTCTTCTGACACATGCCAATTCGCTATACTATCACTCACTTCCCCGGTACAGATCGTTAGGTCTAGTACTTTTTTACGTTTTTTCGTGATGAACGTGGGCTTATTGCCGATATTGGTCACTATAAGTCCCTCTGCGGAGATAAAGTAAGGTAAAGACTCACCTCGTTTGTTGATGTCCGAGCTACCCCAGAGCGTGTGATGCGCATTGGCGTCGCACCCTATTATGAGTTGGTATGCCTTCTCCGCGCAGTATGCAACTATGTCGCTTAGTATACGCGGAGGGGATTCTCTCTCATCTCCTGGGAAGTAGGCTGAGCAGATGACCCAGCTCCTGTCTCCTTCCTCCGTCCTGGCCGACATGATGCCTGTAACAGAATCTTCAGTGCATAATTGCGGTATTAGTGTATATTTGACTCTATCACTGTGAATTATGCATGCCCTTGGCCTTTCGGCGTTTGGGCTGTATATTACCTGAGAGTGTTGTGGCGCTAGGCCTGCTATTTTCCCTCGGAGTAACCAAGGTTCTTGCAGGAGGGCTATATCTATGCCTTCTTTGTTGAACCTCCTACACAGCGTTGCCGATGCGGCTTTTGCGTGTTGAAGGTTCACCTGCAGGATTTTTATTCCTCTTCCGCTATTGAAGAGGAGGGACATCTTCAGGCTCTTCGTCCGTGGTCTTGTCCTCCTCCATTGGAACCGCGTCCCCCTTGGCCAATGGCCTTAAGAGGGGACTGATCCCGCTGGCGGAGGGTTGACCTTCTTTGGGAGAGTCTTGCCCTGGTTCCACGTTCTCCCCGACCTCGCTGGTGCCTTGGGTCTCCGCTGGTTTTTCAAGGGTAGTGGCCTCCGGACTCTGCCTTGGTTTACTCCCTTCCGTTGTCCTACTATTCTCCTTGATACGCAGCCGAAGCTTCCCGTATCCGAAGAATGGGTAGTGGTCCAATTTAGATAACTCCTCTTTGGACTCTTTATCAATGGAGAATGTCCATATCACACCTTTAGCCTCCGGGGTTTTCCCCCATACAGTCCACAGGTGTGTGTTTAGGCCCCGGTTCCCGATTCTCAATCGTTTCAGGATCCTGTCGGCCTCCAGTCTGTCCTTCCCCTCATACAGGACGTATGCCGTGCACACCCATGGCTTGGGAATCTCGTCCCCCTTCAACACCCTGAGAGATGCTCCCTCCTATGGTGTCCGGATTGGGACTGTCTCCCTTAGCCATTGTGCGCTGGCCTCCTCGGCGCAGGTTATCATTAAATATCCCGCTCTCTGTGTGCACTTCGCGAAGCGGACTTGTGGCCCTTGCTCCGGTATGTTCTCGTATGCCGTCATGATTGCTTCTTGGACTGCCTTTAGCTTGTCCTTGTCGAGCTGGGTTTCTGGGAACCCCTGGCATGCTATGGCAACCTTGACCGATGTTACGGCCTCCGTGAAGGTTGGCCCGTCCCTTTTGGTCTTTTTTGTCTGCCTAGGCGTGCTACTATCCGACCTGGTCGTATTTGTGGGACCTTTTTCGGATTCATGAGCACCCGCGGACATTGTTTGCCCTTGGGGTGCCCTCTTTGTTTGCGGCCTTGTTGTCCTTGGGGTTTTTTCTGGCCCTTGCGTGCCTGGCTGGCGGTGAAGTTAGCCTTGATTACGGATCTTTTGGCCTCTATGTAATCTCGGCCTTCCTTCACCAGTTTCGCCACTTTCGCTTTAGTGACGCCTGTAACCCCTGCCTTCCGAATTTCATCGTCTGACATGAGGTCTACCTCCTCTAAGGCACTTATGCGTAGTGCCTTTCCGGCCCTTTGGCCTTGACGAGGTTCTTGTGTAGAGGTACCCTGCCCTTTGGCTTGGGTGGCCTCTTAGCTGGCCTCGTAGGAGGTCCCTGGCCTAGTAGCCTTGGAAGCCTCCTGGCCTATGTTTTTTGCTTTTCTTGGGTTTGTATTCATTATTGTTCCCACGAGAAGCTAGGGAAATATTCGGTCGGCCTGATCAGAGCCCCGCATGACCAGGTAAGGCTAGATACAGGGGGGTTTTGCCTGGTGCTCCCCTGGGAAAGTTCGAGAACGCACATACCCCTGCAGCCATTCAGCTCTCAGCACTTTGCCTTTCACCTTAGCTTGGGGTTTGGGTTACTTTTCGTTTCTCTTCTCACTTACGATCATTGAGGGTACTTATCCCTTGCACCACGTAAAGGTGGTAACCCTCGCTCGGGTTATGCTAAATAAGGTTTATTTGCTGCAAATTCTTGAAGAATTTCATAAGATTTTTGGCAAATTATTTTTAGCTGCAAATCATAAATACGAGTATCTTTTATAAAAGCAATTATAATTTGGCCTTGATATAGTTTGCCAAAAGTAGTCGTAGATCTATGTAATTAGTAATAGATTCATTTGGTATAGCTGGGTTTTTGAACTAGCACCAGTATCTAGTAGAAGAACATTTTGTATTTATTTCCATAAAAAAGAAACAAAATTAGCATAATATGATAAATAAGCAATCATTCTGGGACTACAATCTAGTCCTATCTGCAGAGGGTGTAAAGCAGAAGAGGAGACCGCGGAGCATGTACTGCCAGACTGCCCCGTGTTATCCAACCTACGTAAATCCACAATGGGAGAGGGATGTCTAAATCCTTTAGAAATCTTCAGAGTCCCTCTTGCTGCAGTCCTGGCATTTGCCAATGCCTTGGGTTAGCTTGACCGTGGCAAGGACTCAAATGGGAGGACGCACAAAGGGCCTATTGGGGCCTACGTGCGACGGAACTCTCTGCCATCCCATTGGTTTAAACCAGAACCAGAACCAGAAGCAATCATTCTTCGGGGGTTTATAAGTTAATGGTTGGCACGTTTTGGTCGTCTCTTTTTAGTTTTCCAAATGTCCGAGAAGGAATCAACATGCGTTTTCTTACAACGAAGTTGAATATGACCGAATCTTCTACGTGTTTAACTTTTTTTTTCTTGTTTTTCAGTGTGTTCATTATTTTATTTCTTTTCGGATTTCCTCTATTATTTAAAAGTTTTCTTGAATTCAAATTGTAATTTTGGCTGCTTCGATCTTAAGAATCCAGTACTGCTCTGTCCCTCAGTTCATCTCGTTAATACATGTACTGTCTAGAGATGTTCTGAGTTTTTTTGACATAAGCAAGTCGAGATTTATTTGCTTAAAATTTCTACAAAATTTTGTCGGAATTTTAACAGAGAATTTTAACCTGCGAATGATAAACATGTTCAAGAAGTATTTAACTCTCCAGGTTAACCATTGATTACGATATTACCATAAAGATTCCATCTATGATTAACCCGCAGAGTTAAATACTCCAAAGTAAATCTCGATTCCCTGTCTCCAGCTGCGCTATGCTGATGAGATTGAAATCGGCCCTTGGCTGTTGTTGACAGGGAACAATAATTAAAGTTTATATTATTATTGTTATAATTGTCGCTGTTGACAGATCTCTTTAATGTGGGTGGTTATCTACCCATTGGGATGTTTAGACAATATATGGAACCTTTAAGGTAATATCGTAATCGATCTTCAAGAGTGTTTGATAATATCTCATTTCCAGATTATTAATTACGTTTTCATAGTCCATGATGAAACATCTTGATTGATAACTGAGATTCTTGGTTTGAAATATTTGTTTTTTAAAAAGGAGGCTGCATTTTTATTCTAGCAAAGAAAACACACTATTTCATTTTATTTTATTCTTGAATTTATGCTATTTTCTGATCGATGAACTGGTATATTATCAGTTTTATTATTTTGGAATTTAAAATAATTAAAATAAAACTAAAAATAAATGTTGAATTATTTGTTCGCTCTTTTAAAAAATATAAATATATTATATCGTTAAATTTAATCTTTTTTAAATATATTTGAAATTATGACATTAAAATTCCTTAAGCTGTTGTTAAACGGTTCGTGAGTTTTTAATTATAAATGAAGAATGTAGGAATATTGAAAATCCTTAAGTATTACTATATTTTAGAGAGACAAACATCTTTATTTATTATTAAATACATTTGTTCTGTACAATACAATCGTAACTTATTTTTATTACGGCTATCGACCCATGGTCTTTCTGCCATACTATATTTTAATTTCTTACATATTCAAATCTTAATAAAATATTTTGTCTGCAAATTATCTATATGAAATATTTCTTGTCGATAATGTTGTGAAGTTTTTATTTTTATTTCAGTGTGTGATATATTTTTATTTTAGACACACATTTGTGATCGCAATTTTATAATCCGCTTAAATCCATTTAATTATTTCAAAGGAGCTTAACAGTTTATATAATTAAATAAATGTGTTAAATTCAGCTTGAATATATGAATTAATTTGGATCGAGCGATTTGAATCTGTCAGCCAGTAGAGAATTTTAGCTGTTTATTTAATATTATATATAATTTCCGTATATATTCATTGTAATATTTTATTGATTTTGTTTCTACAATGCAGTTCTTCTGGTATCTATATTAAATCATTATCATGTACAAATTCCTTAATAAAATAATTAGTATACATGTTTTAAATTAAATATTTTCTTTTTATTTTTAACATTAATTGAATTTAATATATAAAGATATATTATGCGAACGTGTAAATGATCTAATTTTGATGACCTTACTTAATATAATAAAACAAATTTCTGATTTTAGTTTACTCATTATAATTTTTCTTATTTGCATCCTACTTCGTCAGCAATTCTATATTTTATAAAGTCAAATAATCGAGTAATGTAAGCAAAACTTTCATATTTTAGTTTTAAAAATTTTAGTAAAAAAAATAATGTTATCATTTGAAAGTATATAGTGGTGATAATCTTATTCTAATATATTGTATTTCTAGTTTTATTTTATACATTCTTTTAAACTTGTAGCATGTACTTTTAACTTGCTCAAGAATTAAAAAGGAAAATTCGGCCGTTAATCAGCATATCAAAAAATACATTTTTTACTGCACACAATCACTATAGTTTAATTAATATTATAGATTATGTTCTTGATAATTGGTGTACAATATAACTGAATTGTATTGTATAGTTATATGATATCAGAAGTTCAGTCTAAGGTAACTAAAGTGCACCTACGCATAATTGTCTTTTATATATCGGAATTTATTTGTATTGACAGTTTCTCATTGGGCTTTAGTATTTATAACGTAGGGCAGTGATTGTTGCTTAAATATATCAGGGTATTAAGCGCAGATGGCCGGAAAATGAGCACTAAAAGCTTTTTCCAAGTACGAGTACATCGAAGTATACACAAACTGATATATCAATATTTTACAAAATGGGGCCGTAGCTATTAGGTTAGCCATATATATACATTTAATACATATTCTTCGTTATATATATATATATATATATATATATATATATATATATATATATATATATATATTCTGAGCTGAAACTAGTAGTATAATTTAAGCCTGATTATAAAATAAAGCATTAAAAACCTTTCTTCACACAGTTTATTTGAAATACCAAATATATATTTCGGACACAAAGTGACCATTATCAATGGTTTAATACTTAAGCCTACCAACCTATTTTTAGCTAAACCATTCATAAATATTGTAAATAATCTATTTACGAAAAACTTTATTGTTTTGAAATAACATATTTAAAAATAAATATGTAGACATTACAACACCAGACTATAAATCTTATTCAACGATCACTTAAAAAATATATTTGAACGATACGGTAATTTACTAATTTAAAGCACTTGGTTTTATTAATTTACAATTTCGCCAAACGTTTTTAATTAGTTAGTTTAATTTACCATAATATCATAGTATAAAATTATTTTATACCTAAAGAAAATTTTTTTCATACGTGATTTTACTAATTATATTTATTACATATAATCGAAAAAATGATAATATGGCCATCATCATAGTCCGTTTCTTCTATAACCCTTAATTTTATTTGATAATGTGAATTATTAATTGTATTTTAAATGAATTTTCCAAAAATCAAGCCGTTTGTGAAAAATACAAGTTGTTTTTATCATTTATTTTAGAAAATACACATACACTTCTAAGGAAATTTCACTAAAAGCTTTGTAGGTATTAGTAAATTCAGGCCAAACCTTTAGAATTTATTTCTTCTAGTCTCCGCTCTTAGACCAATATGAGCTAATTTGGAAGAGAACAAAAGTGAAATCACAGTAACAATTTTGAAATGAAAAGCCCTGTGGTAAAGACTAAAGAGGAAATGGAAAAGCAGAACAATTATTTGCAGGATTCGGTCAGCAAAGTTTACTTGATTCGTGATAATTTTTACAAGCATCACAAAATTAAGGATACAAACTGTTACAGGAAATATTGAATAGACGAGGCCGTTACATGTTGAAACTTCATTATAATGACTTAATAAAACACTGGCACAGCGTGAGGTTTAAAAAATTAATTTATTGCATCATCAAATATATGTTGATGATCAAACTATAAAAAAAATAAAGTCTCATTAAGGAGGAGGGCTTCAGTCTGATTAAATACGCTGCGCAACAACCACAAGACGAAAATTTGTGTGCAATTTTGTTGCCAAAATTACCCCGTAATTACATTTCACCAAGGGAGTTATAATAAAGTACAAAGAAGAGTATTTGATAGCATTAGAATCGTTCAAAAAGGCTTTGTAGTTCTATTAGGCATAGGAGCCGCTTAATGTGTAGCAAAGTCAGCTGCTCAAATATCTGAGATATATTAACTAGCTAAATAAACAATTAATGTATAGTTTTCTTGGACGAGTGTAAACATTACATTGGAATGTCTCAAAACACGAATGCTGCCCATGAGACTACAATGTCAACCAATCCATGATTTTTTATCATCTCAAAGAGCTCAGAAAGGTGTGAATAGAGGCTGGATGGTTTTCCCATGAACTTCATGACAACAACATAGGCAGACGTGTCCGCACATTAACCGATTCGTTGCAATGAAATAAGCAACCTTAGTTTCTGAAGAATCTCGTTAAGGGAAATTTATTATGGCTATTCTTCAATAACGCTATAGAAATTAGGTTTGCTGTATGTTTCTCTAAGAAGAATACCAAAAACATTCTACTGTAAGAAGGCTATGTGTTAGATCCACTCTGAGAAATCCCATGGGACAATGACTCCCATTTCTTGCAACCGATTCAGCTCATCCTCCACTTTTGTTCTAAGCGCAAATGGAATTGGTCTAGCCCTGAAAAATTTTGTTGCTACATTTGGGTTCTTAAATTTCAAGGATGCTGTACCTTTATTGAAAATATCTAATGCCGCTTCAAATACAGTTTTAAATTTAGAAAATAAATCATTTACCTTGCTAGTTTCCTTAACATAATTTATATTTTACAACCCAAGTAAAGGCATTTTTTATTACATAAAAATCTAAAGTTTCAGTTTTATTTTGAAAACTAACTGGTAATGTTATTTTCCCTAGCGGTTCGATTTTGTTGCCGTTATAAACAAATAATTTTTTCTCTGGTGGTATTAAAATATAAGTTGAGAAATATTCCTTAAAAATATTTTCAGAAATAACTGACACGCTTGCTCCAGTATCAATTTGGAATTCTAATTCTAAATTATTAATTAATATTTTTATGTGAAATGATTTACATCCATTAAATTTACCCAAAATAGTTAACAGTGAGTAAAACACAGTTTGGAACTTTTTTTCACTTATTTCACTTAAATAAGTGAAAAAAAGTGCCAAACTGTGTTTTACTCATATCAACATTTTCACGTACTCAAACAACCCAATTAATAGTAAAGAGTGAATTACCGTCATCCAAAAAATTATGTACAATTTGTTTTATTTTTATTTAAATCATAATTTTGATTTTTATTTACAAAATTTGTTTTCTTCTGCCGACATACTGGAGCAAGATGACCTTTTACCTTACATATGTAACATATATAATCACGATGCCGACATTTTGTTGACATGTGGTTCCTCCTTTCGCATACTTCACACGATGAGGGTGTCGTTGATGACGTCTTAGATGATGCTCGCACATGATGCAGTGGTTCTCCTTTGACGGCGCAAAATGGCAACCCCATTTCCGGATTAATCCATCAGGCTTCCTTGCAGGTGGCGATGCGAATTGCTTCTTCCCACGGTAGACTAAGCTTTTCCTCGAATATTTTCGCCATGATTTTCTTGTCGAAGAGACCCATTATGAACTTGTCGCGCAAGCACACTTGCAATTCTTCATCGAAACAGCAATGTGCGGCCATACTTCGGATACTTTATGATCAAACTCACATAAATGTCCGATATTGCCGTGTGAAACTTCTTCGTTCGGCATTTTTCACGTGGTCCTTCTGCCTTCTCTCGATAGACAAAAAAAAACTAAATTCTCGTCGCCACTGTTAGATCCACTCTGAGAAATCGACTAGGACAATGACTCCCATTTCCTGCAATCGATTCAGCTCAACACCAATTGTTCCAGTTCTAAAGTCGAGTGGAAGCATAAGTATCTGTGGAGATTTCAAGGTAACATTAAATCCGTTTTTAGAAATAAATAAATACCTTAAACCCCGACAAGAGAAATTATTTGCAAAATTAAGCGGAGGCAAAGAATTTACAAAATTAGATTTGACTAATGCCTACCAACAAATTATTTTAGATGATCAGTGCAAACAATATGATACTATTAGCACTCATAAAGGGTTATTTCAATATCAAAGGTTGCCTTTCGGGGTAGCATCAGCTCCGGCAATATTTTAAAAAATAATGGAGGCTCTCTTTGTTGGAATTGAGGGGGTTGTGTGTTTTTTGGATGACATATTGATAACAGGTAAAATACTAAAAGAACACGAAACCCGTTTAAATAAAGTTTTTACAATTTTACAAAATTCAGGGTTAAAAATATCAATGAACAAATGTGTGTTTTTTCAAAAACTGTTACTTATTTAGGTTTTGTGATAGATAACAATGGATTACATCCAAGTAAAGAAAAGTGTATCTAACACTATGTTAAATGTATGATTAGACCGAAGTGGAATCATCTACTGGGAAGTCATCTAAAATGGCATTTGTTGTTTGTAGAATGACGACGATGAGCATCGAAAGACAAAAATACCAAGCGGCAGTTCATCATCAACAAAATATGTTTAGCCCTCGAGGCAAAATGATCGATCGGTAGTTAGGGCTGGGAGCTGTTCCCACATCCCCCATATTCACCGACCGACTGTGAGACATTTTCAATTCAAAGCGTGGATTTCATCCATATATTGGATCGAATATATACCAAACAAATGAGAAGCAGTTCTTGAAGTATGGTAACTATGCTCCGGAATAATCATTCAACCACCACCTATTTGATAAATATTTTGGTCATTTTTGCTAAATAAAATTTATTGAAAACAGATCAACCAAAAACAAATAGACATACAAAAACCCTGGAAATACAGTAATGAAAAAAATATATAATGCAAAAAAATTGTCACAACAAAACTCATGGAACAAAAGTACATAATAGTGTAACAAAAAATCAAAAAGGAAAATTTAAGCTCTTCCAATATATGGAACAAATCAGAAAAGAAAATTATATAAAGTAGATACACAAAGAAAGTAGCAACATTGCAAATAACAGTATATAGCAAATTGGCTCAGGAAAAACTCTAACAAAAACAATAACAACAAAAAGGCAAATGTAAGAAATACATTTTCTATTTACAATGAAGAATCAAATGAAATAATAATGAAACTAGCATACTAAAACGAAACAAAACTATACTTAAACTAATAATAATTATAAAAATTATTATTGTCAAAATTATGAAAACCTTACTAAATTATAAAATAATACTGATAAAGCGAAACCCTGAGAACTATTGACCCATTGCACTACTATCAGCACTAATTTTTTTTTAATCAAAGTTATACACATATAAATTAATGACCACCTAATAAAAACACAATAGGACAATACCATATATACATAAGAACTGTTCTAAGTAACATTTGCTTTACTTTAATGCATAAAATTGCATAAGTGTGAATTTATACGTTAAATTCCTATTACCGAGAGGACAGATCAATACCCGGTATATATAATCGGTAAAACTATTTTACCCGGGGGTGTTAGGGTATCTCTTTAATTATTTATTCCACGTACAAATTGTGCTAATTTCTTCTTGTTTCTTGTCATTTTCTTTTCTTCGTCCATGTCAATCATCTTTCTTTTAATATTTCCAATATTACGTCGTTATATATTTTTCTTGGTCTGCCTTTTTTCTGTTTTCTGTTGATTTTGCCTCCCATACGTTTTTTGTCTGTCTATTTTTTTCCAACCTTACTATATGTCCAAACCATTTTAGTTGTCTTTTATTTTTTTATTATTGGTTCTACATTTACCTCTTCCCTAACTGTATCATTTCGGATTTTATCTATTTTTGTGATGTCTGATACGCCTTAAGTACTTCATTTCCATTGCCAGGATTTTGCTCCCCTTCCTTTTTGTTAATATCCAACATTCACATCAAAATGTCAGGATTGGTTTGAAAATTGTATTGTATATTGCTATTTATGTTAGGTTTCTTCTCTGTAGTGCCTTTTCCCATATTTCTAGATTGTATTGTAATCATCTGCGAAGGCGCATTTTGCAATTGATATTATGTCCATATTTTTGTATCCAATTCTTATTTTCTTTATTTTTTCTTTAAATATCATTTAAAATTATGTTGAAAGAGTTGGGCTCAATACCCTTCTTGCCTTAAGCCATCTTTGGTCTCAAGTTTATCAGATTGCATGTTACTACATTTCTTGTTACTTTGTATATGCTTTTTATGTTTTCCTTTAGTTCTCCTTTTACTCCTATTCTTTTCAAATTATTCCATGCTATTTTCCTTGGTATGCTGTCGAAAGCTTTTTCCAAGTTCACAAAAGCTACTAATACGCCATTATTTTTGTTCTTCTCGATTACTTGTTTTATTGTGAATATGTAGTATTGTGACTTGTGTAGACTTTGGGGTTCTTCTAGTGGTTTTTCGGTGATCACTTTTAGTCTCCTTTCTAGTATCCTTTCATATACTTTTGTTATCACACTTATCAAAGTAATTCCTTTGGAGTTTTTACACGCTCTACCTTTCTTATGTTAGGGCAGCATTATATCTAAATCCCAATCTTTCCTTATCCTTTTTGCTTTCTATACTCTGTTGTATAATTTCGTACGCACTTCTATTTCATTTGTTCCTCAGTTTTTCAATATTTTTGATGTTATTTTATCATTACCTTCTGCTTTATATTTAATATTTTAGCGGCTTCGATTACTTCGTCTTTCTTTACATCGTTTTGTTCTCTACATTCATCTTCCTCTTGTGTATTGACCTCTATATTAGCTTATGCTTCTTGCTCACTATGCAGTTCTTCCATATTTAATGTGTTCTCGATGAACACTTTCCATCTTCTTCTTTTACTACTATCTTTCCCTCCTTACTATTTATGTATCCTTTATTGTACTGCTTCTTTCTCGTAAATGTTTTCAGTGCACTGTAAAATAATTTTTGGTTTCCGTGTCTATCCTGTTTCATTTTGTTTCCAAACTCTTCCCATGAATTTTTGTTTTTCGTTTTTTATCAGTTTTTAACTTTTATTCTTTGCGTCTTGTTAATATTATAGTTTTTATTGTATATGTTTACCACGAATATACTGCATTTCTTCTTTTTCTCTTTTACTTTTACTTTTATTTCTTCAGTCCATTATCTTGTTTGTTTCCTTGATTTATTTATTTTAATTGTTCCACAAACTTCCTTTGCTACTTAAGTGATTATTTCCTTTATGCTATCCCACAGGTTTTCCATGAATACATTATTTATAGTTTCCCTAAGTTTGGACATTTCGAACTCAGATGAATCATTGTATAGCATTACCTTATTTATTTAGTTTATACGTGTTTATTTTTTCTTTTGTTTTGTTGATTTTTTCTTCCTACTCTTTTTTTGTTGTTCTTGTATTTTTCTTCTTTGATTTCTACCTCGGATAGTACCAAGAAATAGTCTGAGTAAATTTTCGCTCTTCTTTTCACTTTTGTGTCTTGTACTTCTTATCTAACACGGTTATTTATAATTTCATAATCGATTATCGACTTTTCTCCTGTACTTTTGACTTCTCTTGTATACTTGTGTGTCTCTGTGGGCGTAGAACGTATTTGTTATTATCAAATTCTGTGTTTTCCAATTGTTTCTCCTAATTCGCCGACATTCTGTTAATATGTTTGTGGTAATTTTCTATCTTAATTTCCGTACACTCTCAGTAGCTCAAAAATCATATAAATCAAATTAAATATTAACCATTGATTAACTAACAAACGTGAAAACAAAAGTAAATTAAATATTCCAATTATAGCATCCATATAATATTTGCTACAATTAAATTTTAGATACATATAAAAATGGCTAAAATCAACTCATATTGTATAGGTTATAAATAATTTATTGTAAATCTAAATCATCCTATAACATCTTTCTGTACACGAAAAAAAAAATAGAAATTTAAAAATGATGACAATAAATAATCATAATTTAAAAGTTATACATTTTTATCTAGTAGTCGTAGTTTAGGAAATAATATTTTATAACTGAAATGATGATGCATCAGGTATTAAACTAAAAGTCGATGCATATTTTCAAGAAATATGTAAACGTGGCATTTGACATAAAAGCAGCATATTTCTATCGAATATACATTCGAGCGGAAAATAGATATTTTATAAAGATTTCTAGAACGTATTTTATGGTTACGAGTAATATTGAGATTCAACAATATTTAAGAAGATAAAAGTGTGGGTTATTGATTTTGATACATTTATTTTCATATTTTGTTTTATTCTCTCAAATAATTTAATACTAAACATTATTGTTAAACTTATTACAGGATTTTTCATCTTTAACAATATTATTTTTATCCATAATGGGCGTTATTCTGTTTCCTATAGTATTATGTGCTTGAAAATTTCATTTTTTGTGAGATTAATATTAATATGGTTATGCGCTGCAATTCTAATATTATCTATTTGTTAATGAATAACCTAGTTTAATTCACTTTATATTTAATAATTGCCGTGCATTAAAAACTGGCTGAATTCGCAACGAACTTTTTTCTGTGGCTAGGCCGTTTCCTTTATCGGAAACGTACTCGACTCGCAGAGTATAAAAACAATTATTGTAATGTGCATTGAACTGCACTTAATGTTAATATCAATATTAATAATTTTATTGAAGTAATTTTATTAAAATTATTATTTGAAAATTAACAATTGAAACCTTCATAATCCCATTGTTATCATTATATGTCAAAATCGTGGCCATCTTGTGTTATTTCAAGTATTTAAAGATATACTATAATAATTAAAATTATCTAAGTCAAATACTTCGAAATCGGCAATTAAATATGAAGAAGGCCGTAGAAGTACTGTCATTAGTCCAGTGCAGTATCCCTGTTGTGGAAAATCTGTGCATCAAGTTGTGTAGAACAAAATAACTGTACTACTCTATTGGAATTTATGACAGTGGTCCAGCAATGACAGGGATCAGTTGATAGGTTATCTTATGATAGGGATGAATTTTTTGAGTAAAACATAACACTCAACAAGATTTTATCATCTATGGGTGATATTCCCCAAAACAACATCGAACTTATAACTGCACTGAAATGCCTCTCTTAAATATTCATGTAGTTTGAATCTAAATTCTAAAATAGATTCGACTTAAAATTTATTTACGACTACTGAAAATTAACTTCTCTACTTACTGGTAAAATATTTACTGAATGGGAAAATAGAAAAAAATAATTTAGTGATATTTGGCCTCCCTGAAGGAAATTTTAAGACATTACAGGAGTAGATTGGTGCTGATATTTGTCCAACAAAGCAAATACTATCCACACTAACAAATGCAATATTAAAATATATAAGTCCTTTACGTTGTAGATAATTCACTAATAAATAGAAAAAACACGAAAATATATTCGTAAAATCTACAACAAATGAGTCTTATTAAGACTACAAGAACAAATCACTTTTGAAACAACTACTTCTCTAGCTAATACTTCGACAGACATTGAATAATACAAAAGTAATTTGCGTGTTACAAAATAGCAAGGCTATCAAAGCAACACTAGTTTGAACGTATTTCTTTCTGTAAAATGAACTAAAAATGATTGAATCTACATTAAAATAGTTTGTGAGTGACTATACTATGGTAATTTGGAAAAAGAAATGAATTTAGATTGATGTAATTAAAAATAAATTAGCAAAAGCAATTAAATAATTCAATACTCAATTTTATAACCATCTGTAGACACGTGTTTCGATATTTCAATCTCTTTAGTACAGCTTTATTATAAAATTGATTTTAAACATAAATAAAAACGTTTACTAAAATAAATATAATGAAAAATAACTAACTTACTCAGATATGCACGGCAACTGACACAATAATGACATATAATCGACTGAGGGTCTTATTTATACCTGCATGGAGTACTGAATTCTACGGAAATAATTACGTTCGGGATTAAGGAAAATACCCAATTAGAGCATAATTTAATAATAAAATATATAAGTCCTTTACGTTGTAGATAATTCACTAATAAATAGAAAAAACACGAAAATATATTCGTAAAATCTACAACAAATGAGTCTTATTAAGACTACAAGAACAAATCACTTTTGAAACAACTACTTCTCTAGCTAATACTTCGACAGACATTGAATAATACAAAAGTAATTTGCGTGTTACAAAATAGCAAGGCTATCAAAGCAACACTAGTTTGAACGTATTTCTTTCTGTAAAATCAACCTAAATTCATTTATTTTTCCAAATTACCATAGTATAGTCACTCACAAACTATTTTAACGTACATTCAATCATTTTTGTTTTTCGGGCAATCTCGATAAGCAATCAGCTTTGTTATCCTGTATTGAATTTCGTAGTTGAAATTGCTTAATAGCCATGCCCAACGTTGCAATCTATTCGCAGTCATTTGTGGAATCCCCGCTTTTTCTCCAAAAATTTGAACTAGTGGTTTATGATCTGTGCGTAATATAAATTTCCTGCCAAATAAGTACTAATGAAATTTGGTTACGCCAAAAATAATCGCTAATCCCTCTTTTTTAATCCGTGACTATGACTTTTGACTTTTGTTTAAGGTACGCGAAGCAAATGCTATCGGTTTTTCATAATTATTAGAAATTACGTGCGAAATTACTGCACCGACACCATGCTCTGACGCATCTACTTCTAAAATCAACGGTAAGTTTGGATCATAATGAGCCAAAGTTTTTGCATCACATAACATACTTTTAACTTTATTAAATGACTCTTCACATTTTTTTGACCAACGGAATTAAACATTTTTTTGTAATAACTCATACAAAGGGTGTAAAACATCTAAACTGTTTTGAATAAATTTATTGTAATAATTGACCATCCCTAAAAAAGATTTTAATTCCGTAATGTTTGACGGTTGCGAAGCATTTTTTATTGCTTCCGTTTTTCCGGTAATGTATGAAGCCTATTTTTGTCAATTATATGACCCAAATAAACAATTCTTTGCTTGAAAAATTCACATCTTTGTTCACTAATAGTTAACCCACTTTCTTGTAAAACTCTAAGTACCCCTTTTACTCTATTTAAATGTTCGCTCAAATCTTTTCCTGCAATTATGATGTCGTCCAATCCCTCAAAAAGTGACTCCATCACCTTTTGGAATTTAGCGGGAGCGCATGCTAATCCGTACGGCATGCGTGTATATTTAAACAATCCTTTGTGCGTACTTATAGTGGTTAAAAGTTGTGAACTTTTATTAAGTTCCATCTGCTGATACGCTGCTGTTAAATCTAATTTTGTAAAAAATTCTCTCCCTTGCAATTTTGCAAACAATTCATCAATCCTAGGTAGTGGATATTGATCCACCTGTATAGCTAGATTTAGTGTAACCTTGTAATCCCCGCATAATCTAATAGAACCATTTTTTTAGAATTGGTACTACAGGAGTACCCCAGTGACTGAAATTAACTGGTTCTAGAATTCCTATTTTAAGTAACCTTTCAATTTCGAACTCAACTTTTTCTTTGATAGCGAATGGTATTGACCTTGCCTTATAAAATTTTGGTTCAGCTCCCTCTAATAATTTTATATCAATTTTTCCTTTATTAAACAATCATAAGTTATTTGAAAAAACATTTTAAAAATTCTTGTGTAACTCGTTTATTGCATTTTTGGGACTTGCATCAGTCATACTACTACTTATTTTATTAATTTGTAAATTATATAAATAATAAAAATCTCGGCCTAGTAATGGTGGGCCATTCCCTTCAATTACCAACAATGTAACGCATTTTGTTTTATTTTTGTACGTACAATTTATTTTAATGTAACCTATAGGGTAAATTGTATTCCCATCATAATTCATTAAGGTCGTTTCTGTCTGATACATATAATAATGCCTAAAAAATGTTCTCTTAAATTTATCCGAAATTACCCAACAACTTGCCCCTGTATCTAATTCAAATTTAAAAATGTTGTTGTCGATTTCAATCTCAACATGGACTGGTTTATTATAATTACTATTTGAATGAAATAATACTGGTCCACTTGCATTTCCATTATGTGTTAAATAATTATGCCTAACGTTTTGTTTGTATTTACACATTTTTAACAAATGTCCCATTTTCCCACAATTTTTACAAATGACATTTTTATATTTAGAATATTTCATGAAATGGTTTGACTCACCACACGCAAAACATTCCTTTGCGATTTTTTGCTGATCATTACTATAACACGGCCTATTGTTCCGCGCCAGCTGATTTGTCTGTTCCCGGCTACGTTGAGGTCTTTCTGCTCCTCTCCAAGGCTGCCGCTGCCGCGAGTGTTGTGCCGGTGTCCTCTATCCTGCTCTTCCCGCTGCTTCCCCCTCGGAATTGTTCTTCACGTTCGTCCTTGTTCCACGATGTTGCAGTCGGAATATTTCTGCCGGTTCCTCTTTCATTCCACTCTGCTGCATATGATACTGTTTTCCAGCTGCGTCTCTTTTTAATGCAATTTCTATGGCACTTTCGAACGTTAAAAAAGCTGTAACTTCCTCAAATAGTCGATCCATTACTGGTCCTTGATCCATTCCCATGATAAACCTGTCCCTCATTAGTGTTGGCAAACTATTATTGTCGAATTTGCAGTGAGCTGCTAGGTTGCGTACTCTCGCTGCCCATTCTACGATTTCTTCTTTTTTGTCTTGACATGCGTTATAAAATTTATATCGCTGCGGAAACGCCGATTTAACTGGCACAAAATGTTTATTAAACACGTCAACTAATTGATGGTAAGTTTTTTGGGAGGGGTCATTCGGTACACACAAACTATTTAACAATTGATAAGAGTTTTCACTTAAATTGCTCAATAATATACCTTTTTGCTGCAGCTTTATTTTTGGATGTCCAGAAAGCGTTTGACTCTGTCTGGCATCAAGGCTTATTATACAAGTGCCACCTCCTAAAGATTCCTCCCCACATTATTTTCATAATCAAACAATTCCTCTCCAATAGATCCCTAAAAGTCAAAATTCACAACTCATTTTCTTCTTCCTTTACCCCCGAACAAGGACTCCCTCAAGGCTCTCCTCTCTCACCTCTGTTATATAACATTTTTTGCGTTGATGTCTACAACCCCGATCCTTCCTACTTTAACCCATCCAAATATCTCCTGCAATTTGCAGATGATACGGCCTTGATCACACATGCTCCCACACTACAAATCACAACTCCTAATTCCTTATCATCGCACCAATAACTCACCCCATAAAGTCTTTATTTCCCAAACTATGATCCCTCCTTCAGTTTCCGTTAAATACCTGGGCATAACCATAGATCAAAAGATCAATTTCAAAAAACATACTGCTGCATTAAAAAATAAAATAACTTCTAGGGCAAAATGTTTTAGAAGCTTAACCTACAAGAACAATGGGATTAATACTAGCACAGCTGTTAGAATTTACAAAATGATTTGCCGCCCACTACTTGACTATGGTTGTGCCCTCTATACCAATCCCCAAGTTGGGGCTGTCATGATCATTGTCGCAGCTCCAAAATATGTCCCTTCAGAGCCTAAGACTTGTTGGGAAGAAAGACCTCTGACTGAAATCTAATCTACTTCTCATGATGCAGAATTTGACACAATGAACGCAAATGGATTCCTCGGAGTCATTTTACCCTATCCAAAAGATACTTACAAACTATTAAATTATACTGAACCGTTCCTTGCTTTTCTGAAATTGACTGTACAGAAGAATATAAAAGTGATAGTTCGGTTGACTTGGAGTTTCTGATGGTTCGCTAAGTCAGAATCCAAAGAAGAGAGCCATAATGACTACTGCCTATGGGGCGGAAGGGAAGGTGGTGATGAATCCAAACCACCAAATAACTGATTATCGAAGGATTCAACTTGTTACGGTATGGGGGAGGTTTTCGAGTTAAAAACTTATGAAATTTTAGAAAATATTCCACACGTAACTCCAGCTAGCGATTTAGTCACTCTCACACTTTAAATGTTTAGATTTAAAAAAATTACCTTTAAACTTTGGGTTTATCACTTTTTTTGTATTCGCAAAACTTGAATTTTGTTATATTTCGAAAATATATCTTGCAATTGTTTTTCTTTGTCAATTTCAAAACCTTTCATATCACGTTGAAAATAAAAGTAGAGTTAGTGATATGAAAGGTTTTGAAATTGATAAAGAAAAACAATTTCAAGATATATTTTCGAAATATAACAAAATTAAAGTTTTGCGAATACAAAAAATGATCATTACAAAAATACAAAAAAAAAAAACCTACGATACGCACACCTTATCTAAAACTATTTAAAAGACGCAGTGGAGTAGATTTGGTGATTACTTCACCAAGATCAGAACGATACTTCCTTTTTGTGCAGGGTGTAAGGGTTTATATATCCTACACCAAAAATTCTTACCCTTCCATTGTTTTTTCATCCATCGCCTAAAAACGGCCGAAGCCGTTTCGGCGAGCCGCGAACGCAATTGGAAAAATTAAAATAAAACATAAATCAAGGAAATTTCTCCATCATTTATATTTTGTAATGTGCGGAAAATTATTCTGCGTCTGGGCATATATATTTGATTATGATTTTAGGCGAGGAATTATGTCTTGGGAAGTTTTTCCTTTGCAACTTCCGAATACAATGAAATATTAAATTAAAAATAACATGAGTCGCTAAAGAATAAAAATGCGCGTCGTTTCCTCTATATATGAATATTATACATAAGCAAATATAAAATAATGAAAAATGTTAAATATAAAATCATCACGTCTGGCCCGAAACTAAAAGTTTAATTACAAGAAATCCATCTGTACAAAATTGATTAAACTTTGCACACACATAAAGGGAGGCGGGGTAATTGTTCTTGTATAATTATTGTTCCGTGAAACCTCGCGGAAAAGCGTGAATATCTCTTTCCCACACCTTTTCCGCTCGAAAAGAAACGCTTCCTCCTGTCCTAGTACCATAAGTATCGAACTTGTGACTATAACCATTCTGTCGGGAATTCTCTCAGCTTTGCGATGGCGTATGTGGATTTCACGTGCGACGTCTGGATTTGTGGTAATTCGCGAAAACGCTGGCATTATTTGTTTCCCGCGTGGGTTTTATGGCCTTTCTGTGACGTCACAGAAGTTTTGGATTTTCCTGTATCGCATCTGTGATCCACGCGGATGCAGGCTCGAACCGTTTCGGGCCGATTCCGATGCGGGCGTCTGGCAACACAACTAAAACAGTGGATGGATTTGGTGAAGAACAAGACTGATAATGGAAATGTATTCACTGTGGCTGAAAATCTAAGCACCATTGATTCATATAAAGTGAATAACAGTCTGGTGTTTAATTTACCAGGCAATCTGCTGTTAAGATGTTTGGCGATAAATGTAGATCATTGTGGGAGGTTAAATCTACCGATCTTCCACCTGGGGTTTTAGAGTCGGTGGCGTTTTTATTAAAAGGTTCTGTAATCCTTCCTAAGGGCATAAAAATGGAACAGGAAGTTGTTGAGAAACGCAAGGTTTTGTGGTTGGAATATATCCGTCTGATGAAAGGGTAGCGGTTGATTTACCGAATGACACTAAAATCGTTCCAGAGGAAGTCATAGTACAATGTGCCATGAGGGTAAAGAGTGACTCGAGCAAGTTCCCATTATCTCCAAAGTCACTGGTCGTGCGTTCTTACGTTACCAAGGAATAAATTCAAGAATCTTATTATTTTTATTAATTCTTATATGGTGTAAACCATTTACTTTGCTGTATGCAGTTTCATATGATGTATTGCATTTAAGCACATTTCTATTATAAAATAGAGAGATTTAGATAAAGCCTCTTCAATTGCAGTATTACATATGTATAAATCATCTAAAGTGTGTATGAAATTTTATCTACGACTGCTTAGATAAGTGACGAATTTGACATTCATTTGAGTTACGTAATGAAACTCATTACCTAACTAGTGAGGTAATGAAATCAAAAACACACTCATTTTTTAATACCAACTAACGATCAAATTTATTAAACAATTATTTATGAACATTAATAATAACATGTTTACATTTATTCAAGTGTATTCCTGAGGACATTTCTGTTTTAGAAATTTCCAAACTACTGCGTTTACTGGTTGTAGCTTCTACAAGTACATTCTTTTCTCCAAGAATATTCGTGGCGATACGTTTCTTATTTTCAAACGAAGTTTCTATGTATCCTTCGGCTACTGTATTGCTCTTCCAGCCCCCGTGCCTTTTTATTGTTAGCAGGTCCGCCCCTGAGTTTGACAACAGTGAGGTTGACGATCTTCTGAAACAGTGACCAGTGTACTCTTTAGCATTTGGTAATTTTAAAAAAGAAGCAATATTTTTCGGCATGCTACCAATCGTGTTAATGCCAACGGACTGTTTTATACATTTGCCATTCCTGTAACCAACAAAAAACCTCTCTACGGCATTATGTGGACGCAGTGCCATGTATTTTTTTATAATGTCTACGAAATTGATCCCATCAATGTCTCCTGATGTTATAACAAATTCTCGCGAAATTTTCGTCTTTGTATTTGGTGTTGTGACGCAGAAGACCTGCCCTTCGTTCCATACGTTGGTTACTTGCATGTAAGTGAGTTCTTGTTTTCTACAGGCTCCACCAATTCCAAAGATCAAAACTACCTGAAAATATTTCTTAATCTAAAATTTCATGCCTTGTTCTTATTTACCTTTATTAGTAGCCACTTTTCATCATCAGCTTCTTGTAAAAATCGGGTTATATGTTGTTTTGTTAAAATATTGGATTTCTTCGGTTTATATCCTTCCGACTGCCTCTTCAGAAATGCGACCAATTGAATAAATTTACTGATATCTACATTTTTCTTTATGGATATTATCGCACGTATCATCAAGTAATATGCCCACTTGAAGGTTTATAGCGTTTCGAAATATTTTCAAAATATACTAGAAGTACCTTTTCACTTGCTTCATTTTTTATTTTCTTCTCATCGCACCATTTCCTCAAACATTCATAAGCTTGCTCATATTTAATTTTTGATTTTTCCGGCAATAACGTTGAAACTACCTGCGTGGCCGATTCTTCGATATCCGAAGGCAGAGATTCGGAGTCGCTCATTATTTCACAGAAAAACAGAAATTAGAAAATTAATTCTTGAAGTTTTGACTTAAATTGTTGACATTCAAATTACATGTTGCTATGGTTCTACATACATACTATGATATTCCGATTTTTCGTCGAATTCAATTCAAAAGTATAATTTCCGTAATTCTGAGCAGTCGTAGATAAAAAGTTGTATCTAATACGTGGGATAAGGCATATTAACTGAGACTCATGCTCTTACTTCGACTCGGGCTACGCCCTCATCTCAGCAACTCACCGCATTCGTCAGTTAATGATGCTCTTATCCCACTATTTAGATAAATAACTATTATAGCACCTATTAATAACTTTTAGATTGTTATAATAATAATAATAATAATACAGAAGCAGAATTCTTTGTTTGACATTTTTAGCTATAATTAATATAAATAAAGCAATTCAGCCAAATTTTACTACTCCAATATACGACTTATAAAATTATATTGCCCTGTTTCTTTGAATTTCTTGCTCATATCAAGATGTTGTATAATGCAAAATGCGAACCTGTTTAAGAAGTGATTTCATTTCTTGTAGTGTAAGTAGCGTAATATTAAGATTATTTCTTCATTACCTTTTTTTTATTCTTTGATTTATAAAAATTAGAATGGGATTCGAACAATTTTTGAAAAAAAATCTATAAATCTATAAATTTGATGTAGAAGTATAAAAGTTTTCATATTTAAATGAACTAAAAACTTTCAATCATATTAACTTAATAAAGATCAAACGTCATTTGGTAATGCTTTATAATTTGGCGTTTTATTCTTGGACTTTACTACTACATTGGAACAAAAGTTTGGTTACATGTGGCTGTTGTCTATCTCTAACTTTAATTCTCATAAATTTTTAAATAAAATCTTTAACATTTCATTGCTAATAATTTATTACAAATAAACTAACGATACCCACTTGTAGCTAAATCTACAAGAAAATATTCACTACCTACTACATTATAATGTAAAAGTAGTCTTAATGCCTGCTAATTGATAATTCGAACATATGCAGGATAGTTGCAGCATTATAAAATAATTTAGGCTGTTGCTGTTATTGACTAACAAAGGTCCCCTTGCACCTGACAATACAGGCTGGAAATTGAGTAATAAATCGCAAGGGACAAAATCATGGTTGAATGATAAAATATCATGTTTAAAAAAGCATACAAACATACAAATGAGATTAACTTTTATAGACAATACACTGACTGTTACAACAGTCGTTGTAAAATGCCCCCCAGAACACTGAATATTTCACCAACCTACACTCGGGAAAATATTTTTCACATGTGTGGAAACAAGGCATCATTATATGTTTTCCTAAATATGTTACTGACCCATTAAATCTAGACAGTTATCGCACAATTATTGTTAATAATAAAAAAACTATTTAAGTTTCCTATGAACTCTTAATAACAACTAGCTCTCATAGTCCTGACTACCAAATTGGCTTCATTCTCCATAGATCCATATTATCAAATTTCCAAACAACTCACTTGCTCGCCATTGCATTTTTAGATATTCTAAAGGCATTTGACTTGGTATAACATCTACTTCTATTGTAGAAATTTTATTGTATAATATAAAATTATAATTTTATTTATTATTGAAATGTGTCAACTTTCAATACGAATTTCTTAAAAATTACGCAAGACCTTTTACCGGTAATATCTAAGATAATAATTAAGAATATATCTAAAAGTATTTAATATTCACCTATATAATATTTACCTCTTTATACGTATTTCATCTGTTTTTCACCACATAAATATTATTACTTAATTTCTTTTCAACTGTCCGAATTTAGCAAACATTTTCATAATGAGGTATTATAAAGTACTTCTTGATAATTTATTTATTTTATTTTCTGGACCGGTTTCGAGCTTACATGCTCATCTTCAGCAGAAAACTACAATAATACAAAATAATATAATATAAATTAATCTAGTCAATATAACAATAATTCATTTTATAAATAAAAATTATTATATTATTTACAAAATATAATTAGATGTAATACTATTTATTTATACAAGATTTAAAGAAAATTGATTCTCTTAATAAGAGTTACAAATCAAACTAAGGTAAAGAAATAAAATTATTTTATAATTGTTAGTAAAAGAGTGATATAAAAATATAAAAATATTTACTTACACGTCTAAATGTTTGATGTTAATGGATGACAAATTAAAAAACAATAACCAATTCGTCGAAAATATAGGTAGCAGACCATTATTTGTGGTAAAAATATAAATTTGTAGTATGTATGTTTGTGGTAGGATGTCGTAAAAATTGATGGAATATTCTTTTTAAGAAAGCACTTGTTTTAATGGTTAAAATTTGATTAGAATTTTGTTTTTTGTTTTAAAAGAGTAAAATTATAAGTGAAGTTAGTGGATAATAGAAAGTACATGTATTACAGTCATAGAAATGTATTAATAGATTATTGATAATTGATCGAAGTATGCAACCGAATGTATAGATATGAATTATGTGTTTAATATATAAATTTTAGTTTATGTATTAAATGTAAGTGGATATATGTCCAAAATATTTTTACAAGTTAAATAATATGGATGATTATTAGTTCTATTTGAATAGGAAATGATTGTTAATATGGATTATTTAGGTATCTATAAAGCGGAGTGGAATTCTGTTGGGTATGATCATTTAAGGAATTTAATTCTGGATGTTTATTTTTAAATTTTTCTATTTCGTATAGTTCTAAGATTGATAGTAGTGTTCCTTTTTTTTAATTTATGCAAAATCTTAATACATATTTGTGTCTTTGTGTTCAGAAAATAAAATAAATAAATTATCAAGAAGTACTTTATAATACCCCATTATACTCACCTTGATAAAACGGACTAACAACTACCTAAAACATTTTCATGTTTAGAACCAATGTAGAGTGTACCTCTATCGCTCCTGTTTTATAATCTCTATACGGTTTAGACATATATAACTCTAATACCACACCACTTATTCCCTATGATGACACGGCACTTACATATTACACACAGTAAAATACTTAAAAAGCAATGATCCTGTAACAGTTGATTCGCAACATTGGGTCGCAAAATGGTGCATCAAAATCAACTCTAATAAACCACAGCTACTTGTTCATTACTGAATTTATGAATCAATAATTTAATTATATCTCAATTCCAGTATTGCAAATACTTATACATATATTTTGATATAAAAGTATCATTTTACCTATCATAAGTAAATGTTCTTCAATAATCCCTAACAGAGCTATTATAAATAACTTTTGCATATCAAAAAATCCCACTATCCCACCGAAATATAAAAATCATCTGATAACTCGTCGTTTAGATATATTCTTAAATTCAATTAATGTAAATACATCTTAATTATAATCCATATCGGTCAATATCAAAATGATTAAAGATTATATATCAAAAGGGCAAAAAACTATTGGTCAATAGCCCTAAAGTATCAATATTTAGTTACAAACTGTATATTATTATTAATGCTTATACTTTAAAAATGTTTGTATATTGTCATTAAAAACAAATAATATAATAAAAATAAATGTAATAAAATTATTTTATGAAAGTTTCTGTATGCACATTAATTTATTATGAACTAAAATTATATTAATATAATTGCGCCAAATTTAAGTCTAGTATATAAATCAATTTGAACATTACTGCACCCATAAATAATATATTAATCTAAACCAATCATTTACCATGAAGTGTAATAAATATAAATTGCACATCCAATAGGATTTAATTGTCGCATGTTATATAATGTTAAAATATTTAAACAAACAAATCAAAGCGAACCAATGTTTGGATTTGTAGTCACTCATTAATGTAAAGGCTATTAAATAATTATTTGTACTAATTGTAAAGACTTCAGTAGTTTTTAAATTAAATCATGTTATTGAAGAAATGTATTTAAAGTTTAAAAGTAAATATATTCCAAGTCGTATTCCTCTCCAGACACTAGTAAATTTATATATAAGAATAAATATTGTGAATTGAGGTATGTTTTTAAAATTCTGACATAATTTAAAATAATAGCAATAAAATAAAAAGTAAAGTAACTCTTATCCAGAAAAATATTACAGCTTTAAAAGCGAATCAAATGCCCCTTAATATAACAAGTCTGTTAGCATTAAATCATAGCAACATGAATGAAGAATTAATTTCTTAAAGAGAAATAATCTTCATATTTGCGTTAATAATAATGTAATTAAATTTAACTAATTAAAAATAATGTTTATTAAAAAATATAAAATATTGTTTTATTTTTAAAAATAAATTTTACAACTAAAATGTTTCACCAATTCTACATAACAACAAATCTATGAGTTATATCAGAAAATTGATTATACAGGGCGACTGACGAAAAACCTTTGGTGCTGTATCTCGCTTATTTTTTATCCGATTTGAATAAATAAAACATCAAATTAAATGATTTTTAAAAGACTTTAATATGAACTGTACTGATATTTTTTCTTGCATCCAGTTTTTGACAAAAGACGATCAACTTTTTTTTTCAAATTGCACTGTATATATATTTTGTACTGATCTGCAAGGAGATTTTTTTCTGAATCTAAATTTGTAAACGATTTTATTCATTCATCAAACCAAAGTCGAGAAATTGAGGATTAAAAAAAAAATAATCAAATACCCATAGTAAACAATATACAGAGCCTATTCCAAATGTCAAAAGTGACAGTGTCAGTCATTGGTACAATACTGCAATGATTTTTAATAATTTCATAATAAAAATGTTGCAAGATTCCAAAAACTGAAAAACGATTTCTGTAGAAGCACAAAATTCTAGTACAGTGTTTGAAATATTGCAACATTTTAATTAAGAGATTATTAAAAATCGTTGCAGTATTGTATCAATGGCTGTCACTGTCACTTTTGACATTTAAAATAGGGTCTTTATATTGTTTACAATGGATACTTGACTTTTTTTAAATTTTTTAATCCTCAATTTCTCGACTTAAGTTTGATGTATGGATAAATTTGTCTACAATTTTATATTCAGAAAAAAAATCTCCTTGCGAATCAATAAAAATATATATACAGTGCAATTAAAAAAAAAATGTTGATCGTATTTTGTCCAAAACTGGGTGCGAGAAAAAATAACAGTTCAGATCCTATTAAAGTCTTTTAAAAATAGTTTAATTTGATGTTTTATTTATTAAAAGCGGATAAGAAATAAGCGAGACACAGCACCAAAGGTTTTTCGTCAGTCACCCTGTATATTATATACAGGGTGAGTTTTTTTAGATGTGTTCTATGGGGATCTCGGAAACTATAAGAGATAGAAAAACGGTTAAATGAGGACGTGTAGATTTACCAGACCAGAATAGAATCCTACTTTCAAAGTTTTAAAAAAGTCAAGGGTAACTATATATTTTTTGTCATATCTCAGAAAATAATGGCGATAAAAATTTTCTAAATACATTATATTAATATTCATAAAATTATCTTAAACTTTGTCTTTTACAGTTTTTTATATCTTTTATAATAACCGAGATATAATGATTTGAAAAGTTGACACTTTTTACTCTTTTTTCTAGCCACCCTTTTTGGAAATCTTTGAAAGTGTAATTTTATTCATCTCTTTTACCTACACTTCTTTCCCCATTTAACCGATTTTCTATCTCTTATAGTTTCCGAAATTCTCATGTGGAATATTTAAAAAAACTCACTCTGTATAATATATTTAATCAATATTAAATATTTTTTTTAAATTATTACGAATATCTATTTTGTTTAAAAAAAGACAAGGAATGTAATTATTATTAATTACCAGTTAAGTTTGATTTTTAGAAAGTAGATGTTATTTATACACATTTTATATGATTTTATCTTTATTTACAGTTAATTTTCGATATTAAGTTGCGCAATATTTTATTTAGAACATAATTTAGAAGATATTATATAATCATTTTAAATAAATTTATAGTTATTTATTCATTTAATTCTAATATTATAACAATCTCTATAGTCAATATAACATTTAAGCGTATGATAAAACTGAATATTTGCTCCTCAAAATTGAGTTATTGATTATTAAAGAGTATTGGTAATGAATTATGCATTTTATCGTTCAAAAATTCATTGCGTGACAAGCACATGCCGCATATTTAATATTTTAATTAATAACTCATGCAATATAACAGACATAAGTGAATGTACAGGAAAATAAATGGATATTCAAGACTGATATTATGGGCTGCTGAAATATTTGGAAAAATATATAAAAATAATAAATATTAAAATATTTATTTTTTGGTATTTTTATATTAAGTATTCGGTTCTTTACAATCATTACCACGTTTGTTTGATAATTTATTGCTAAAAACTGTATAGAATATATTTTCATTTATTAGATGAACTGCTTAAATTGTGAAGCCTATTTTGTTCGAATTAAATTTTGGAAATGATAACATAAACGAATTGCTGTGAAATTTAGACTAAAATTTGTATTGTGTCAAAACAGCACTATTGTTGCTATGAGTTTTAGACTTTTTTAATAAACCATGTTATACATAAACTTAGTAGACACATGATATAATGGATAAAACCCTTACTTTACTTAATATTTATAGATATATAAGATTTTTAACTACACCTCCCTTAACCAATATTTAATCATAAATTAAAAACATTACCTTATTACATGCAACAAAAAGTAAGAAATGGCGGGTAATGAAATCTACTTGTTCGAGAAAACTGAATACTACAAGTGCTGCAGTGATAAATTATGCAAAAGTGTTGTGTGCATAAAGTGTGAAACTATCTTCCATCATGGATGTGTCAAAAGATACAACAATACAACAAGGTACATATAATAATAGAATCATTTGTTGTAACCTCAAAGATTTCCAACAAAATTAATATAGTAAGGAAGTGCTATTGGAATAAAATCGAGCTCTGAAAAGAGAAAAAGAACTTCTAAAGATCATTATACAAGGAAATGATGAAAAGAACCTTCTGCAAAAGATAAACATTGATTTACATATCATTAAGTTAGACAGTCTACGACATCTCTATCAGAGAAGAAAAAATTCAACCAAAATACAAATTACGATCACTATCAGTCAAAGATTCAGAAAAAGAAAACATCGTGAATCAATTGCAGAAAGATACGCGGAGACGAAAAACAGGAAAAATTGGCAATCCAAAATACAGAACAGAAAATACAATTCATTGTAGTATGAACAGCACAAATTTTAAACAAACAAAAAATTTATAGGTGAACCCACAAAAAAAATCTATTAATATAAATAAATACGCTGTATTAGGAAACGCAACTGGAACGGGACAAGAAATTGAAACAAAAGCTACCTTCCATGTTAGTAAATTAAACTCAGATGCATCTACATAATAATTGATATCATAAGAAAAGGGAATAATGTTAATTGCACTAAATGAATATGAAAAACACCATCAGAATACTCAAGTTTTAAGGTCTCAGCGCCAATTCCACAGTTAGAAGCATTAAGAGTTCTGAATAATTGGCCTAATAAAACACTGAAATTAAATCAAATGTTATACCACCATGATTACTGCGACATAACATTGGCATACTAAAATATATAATACATTACAAAAAAAAAACACACTACTTAAATTTCGACGGTTTAATGTCATTATCAAGTATATATATATTACTTAATTAACTCATTGACGATGGAGGCTTCTACTTTGTTATACATATTTAATGATAAAATTAAACACAATAATCACTTTGTTTTGTATAACCGTTATTTATTTGTATGGTGACCAATGGTTTCAATACAAATAAATAACGGTTATACAAAACAAAGTGATTATTGTGTTTAATATTATAATATTACTTAATTATTAGTGGTAAAATACATAGGAAGTGTTAGTTTAGTATTTATCATGAATTAACTCGTAGTAACGGTCGCCACTATCCCTATGATTAAAAATATATATCATCGTTTTCGCGACCAGAACATCAAATCCACGATACAGCCTATTGTGGCACCCCATTGTATGTGCATAAGGGAGTTCAATGGCGAGCTAGATAGGAAATCAACAATTTAGCAATAGTTGGATCATTTGAATATGCTGCAGACGAAGTGACAGTGAAATATGAAACAAAAGTATGGGTGCGTTGTAATATACCGTGTAAAAATAATATTAGGCACTTCTTTGAAAACATGGAGTTGCTGTTAAATAAATTACTAAGAAGGGCAACGTATATCATTAGCAATATCGGTGAATCAGTCATTGAATGCAACAGCAACAATACAAACACCAACAAGAATTACAAGTCAAAGTCAATCTGCAATTGATAACATCATTAGCAATATAAAGCAAAATTATGGGATCAGTGTATTTATTTTATTTATCCCGAGGCTGAACAACAAAAAACTGAAAAAAAACGAAATTATAGTGAAAAAAAAGGAAACATTTTTTTTTTTGTAAATATTAAAATTTGTAGGGAGTCCGAAGTGGTTCAGGTAAAAACCCCTGAGATAGAGCCAATCCGTAGCCTCGAGCACGGTCGCGCATAAACCGGAGATGTCGTCTTGAAATATTAAAATTTGTACAAGATTATAAATTTAATGTAAATAACGTAAATATAAGTTAGAATAACTTTCTCAGTATTATAAATACATATCTAGATCGTACTTGTCCAAAACGAATAGCAATTAACAGTACAATTAATCATTCAATTTTGTTACAGAAATTGTAGCGCTATGGTATACGGGGAGTTAGTCATAATTTGATAAGATCATACCTACAAAATAGAGGACAAAATGTAAAAATTAATGGTTCAAAGTCAGACATATTATACACAAATAGTGACGTTCCGCAGGGGAGTATACTTGGACCTCTACTATTTGTGATTTTTATAAATGACATTTTCAAGGAGTTGGCCTTCGATGGGAAAAATCAGTATACGAAACTGATTATATAAGTATTAAGATAAGAATTATTTTAATTTGTTAATATAGTATATTATGTATTTCTACTGGATTGTAAATTTGATTTGTGGATATCATGTACCATGGTCTCCAACACAATTTAATAAACAAATAAATAAGTAAATAATAGCGTTTTTAAAATAGCACAGGAATGGATTTTAAATAGCAAAATCATATTCGATAAAGAAAAAACTAAGGTAATATTTTATAAAACTCAAAATATGAAATTTCATCTTAGCTCTATAGAACCTAGTAATACAAACTTTGATGTGAGTGAACATGCAAAGCTTTTAGGAATACATATAGACTCAAAATTAAACTTGTATATACCCTGTGAAAAATTAACATACAAATTAAATTCAGTAGGTTTTACTCTTAGAATTCTCAAAAACGTGTTTATGAAGTTAATTTTGAGAATATTTTGCGATACGCTATCATGTTTTTATTTTTAGTTCAAAATAAAGCACTAAGAATTCTTCTAAACTTGAAACACAAGGCATCTTGCAGAACACATTTCAAGAAAGTTGGTCTACTCACAATGTACAGTATATGAAATTTTAATATTTAATTTCCAAGATAAAAATAAATTTAGACAGTATAAGACAGAAAATATAGCAGTACGCAATCAAACATCTATATGTATCCGACCCATAGATTGTGTCGGTTCGAAAAATCATCAAAATATTGCGCGCTGCGATATTTTAATAAGTTACTTGCTCATATAAAAAATATAACTAGTTTCAAATTGTTTAAATTTAGATTAAAACGATACTTATTAGATAGGGAATTATACTCAATAGCATCTGTATATAAAAAGTAGATTCAACATTGTATTTTTTTATAAGACTCGTTCCATATATAACGGGTGTCCCAAGTGGCGTTGGAATCAAATACGTACGTCGATTCTTACATGTGGCAAATAAATTAAACTGACATTTTAATTGTTAAACATAATTTAAATGTGAATTCAAAGTGTTGTTAATTTTAATAAGTAATTAGAATATGTTTACTCAAGAACAGAATTATGTTTGACAATTAAAATGTCAGTTAAATGTATTTGGCACATGTAAGAATCGGCGTACGTATTTGATTCCAATGTCACACATGACTAGAATAATTGTTGGACACCCGTTACGTACCTGCTTTTTTGACAATACTTGTGTGAACATTAATATACAGGGTGAGTTTTTTTCTATGTTCTCTATGGGGATCTCGGAAACTATAAGAGATAGAAAAAAAACTGTAGATAACAAAGTTTTAGATAATATTATGCAAATTAATGAAAAATAATCAGAACATTTTTATCGCCATTATTTTCCGAGATATGACGCAAACTTACATTTTTTTTAAATGGAAACCATAGTTGGCTATGACCTCATTCAAAAGGTATGTTTTTCTCTTTAATCCAATATGGCATGCGGCATGATTATTTCCAAAAATAAGTGAGTTATAGTCATTTTAAATTTTATTATAAATAAAAAATGGGTAGCATGAAAAAGGTGAAAGTAAAACAATTGCAGTTGTTTATAATAATAGCAATATTGTAATTATTAGTTTTACAAAGTTAAACAAAAATGAAAAACCAGCATAAGAATAATAAATTTGTAATTATCAAATTATCTGCTATAATAACCGAAATATATTAATATGAAAAAATTGAAACTTTTTATTTTTTTCAAAATATCTAGTTACCCATTACTTTTTTGAAAACTTTGAAAGTGGAATTTTATTTGTCTCGTAAATCTACACTTCTTTCCCCATTTAACCGTTTCTCTATCTCTTATAGTTTCCGATATCCCCATAGACAACATCAAAAAAAAAACTCACCCTGTATATATATCGTATATAAGTTATTTATTCATTTGTATTTCAATTCAAGAATAAGGAATTAATATTATTATTATGATTAATTATCAATATTAAGCCATACTTACACATAATTCTAAATATGGCCTTTAATATAATTTTTCACTATTAATTAAAATGTAAAGATGTTCTTGCACTTAGACCTAATGGCTTCAGTCGACGGAAATTTGGCATCCTAATTAAATAATTGTCATTCAGGCCATATTTATATCATTGGTGGCAAATTTATTCTTAATTAAAGTAGATATTTTGAAATTTTATTGTCAAATGTGACAAATTAGCAACTTAAATAAATAATATCTTATTCTAAAATTTAAAAACCAAATCAGAAAACTTTTATAAAAATATTAGAACGACTTTTCTCTTAAGCTCTATGATCACATTAAAACCTATCAAATTAATTCTTTTATTAGACCAGTGGCCTTATATAATAATATTTCCAGATATTTAGCTTAATAAACACTCCGAGGAATACACAAAATTATTTGAGGGTATATTTTCACAGAGAATATGAAAATTAGTCTGCTCATTTAAAACAACCCCAATAAATTAGAAACTTGTATCCTTTACATTATCGACATGTCTTCTAATATATTTAAGAATATTTCTTGAATGATTTTCTTATTTATCACTTGGTGAAACAGTTTAAACTATTACTGATGAATGTTTGAATTAAATTACACTTGGTTTGTTTGCCTTTCAAATATTAAAATTGAAAGGATCTTTTGTTTTAGTTTCAAAGAGAAGGTTAAAATGTCAACGTAAATTTTGAGTTTTGCATGAATTTAAATGTAGGTTGTTAAAAGTATCCTTATTTTTTCAAAATATATTACAACCTACCAGAATTAAATATAATAAATAATTTAGCAAAATAAGAATTATTGCTTAAATATATAATATAGAAGATCTAATGTGTATATTCACATACGTCATAGAAAATATGTTATTATGTATACGCAGTGCATAAAAACATTTCCATTTCAACCTCAAAAGTGCATATCCATCTCTTTTGGATATTGCACATTATTTTTCTTTCGATGATGGATATGACACTTGGTGTTATCATATGTATATAGACACTGGAGAACTGACGAGATTGATTTGCCCGGCGCATTCACCAAATACCTATACATTAAATGCAATAAATAATTCGCCGAAGTTGTATGCGACAAAGAACGAATGATTGATTACAAATTATCGGCTGCATAGTATTCAATATTTAGTTAGTTATAGATTACAGGCAAATATATGAAGTAAAGTATGCAGCATAATCTTAATACTAAAGAGGAAAGACCAATATTTATATTATACTACACTAAGTTTAACTTTGATAATGGTCTACGAAGACCGAAACACGTGTCAGGCAACTGAGAATAAAAACATTATGAAACAAAACAAGTGTTACTCTCCACCTAATGTTAATATCTTTTTTTATCAAGAATGTAGCGCAACAAGCATTAACGGATATATATATATATATATATATATATATATATATATATATATAATATATACAGGGTGAGTTTTTTTCGATGTTCTCTATGGCGATCTCGGAAACTATAAGAGATAGAGAAACGGTTAAATGGGGAAAGAAGTGTAGATTTACGAGGCGAATAAAATTCCACTTTCAAAGTTTTCAAAAAAGTCAAGGGTAACTAGAAAAAAACTGTAAACAACAAAGTTTTAGATAATTTTATGTAGATTAATAAAAAACAATCAGAAAATTTTTATCGCTATTATTTTCCGAGATATGACGCACTCTTACATTTTTTGTAAATGGAAACCATATTTGGCTATGACCTCATTCAAAAGATATTTTTTTCTCTTTTCTCTTTAATACAATATCACATATGACTTATTTATTTCTAAAAATAAGTGAGTTATAGTTATTTTAAATTTTATTATAAATAAAAAATGGGTAGCCATGGAAAAAGTTGAAAGTAAAACAATTGCAGTTATATAAATACCGGGTGTGGCACTTAAGACGCCTCGGACCACAGCTCCATTACGATAAAATCCATCGAAAAAATCTAAGAGCAAAGTGGTGCATAATTACCGTCGCTATATTTCAAAAATATTTTTAATCATCAGTGGCGTGCCGTACTCCAGTGGCGTACCAAACTTATGTTTTTTTTAAATGGAATGCCCTATTTTTTATTGCAGATTTGGAAAGTACTCGGAGAGTACTTATTTTTTTATCTAACAAGTTATACCCTTCACTTTAGCGGTTTCGCTGTTATAACCCCTTCTTTCAAAATTGCGCCCCATTTTTGAGATTTTTTTGTAGAGAAACTAATTGACGCCGGCGCCTAAATTTTGAATTGAGGTACAGGTTAAGACCTCGTATACCTTCACATAATTTTTTTTCGGGTAATTTATAAAAAAAAATTTTGATTGATCTTCGCATGTTGTCATTTTTTTCGAAAATTTCAAATGGCACCCCCCTAAAAAAATTACGGCGTTGTACAGCCAAAACTCTAAATTTTTCATTGGTACAAAAAAAAATTACACATTGCATAACAAAATTTCGGAGAAAAAAGGAATTTCATCGCAAATGTCGGGAAACTATTTTTTTCGATAGCTTTTATCGTAAGGGAGCTATGGTCCGAGGCGTCTTAAGTGCCACACCCGGTATATATATAAAGTTGAAATACGATATTACAAATTATTATTAACGTTGGCTATTTAATTAATACGCTTCGTCATTCTATTGAAATCAATTATCAATTAATTACCTTTCATATCTATATTTTTACTCATAATAACTTCAATTGCCTATCATCTAAAGGCATTAGAATCAAAGTCGGAGACATGTTTGCAATCTATTGGATAATGGAAAACATTACGTTGCTAATTTTAGTTTCAGTCGATCTTACCCCTACGCTTGTGACCTGGAGACTGATTTTCACGTCAACGTGTCTTAATGAAATTCCATCTAAGCCCTTAATGGAACTAAGCCCTAAATAATATTATACAAATAATATAGACAAAAAGTATAAAGTGCTGTGATTAATACCACCATAAAAAGTGTATAAAGAGTGATTGGATTTAAATACATTTAATAAGTTAATTACATCCATTCCACCCATTTTTGTTAACTTAATAGAGTATAAAATGCATTTTTACTTATTCATACGAATCGATAAATATAGAATTATTTTGGAAAATTATTACATTTTTGGCATAGAAAAAATTGATAATAATAACGTTTTGGGATATAATTAGAATAAATATAAATTCAAGGAGTAATGGTATATAGATACTGAGGTGTCGATAACTAGAAAATCTTAGTGGGGTTATTAGAAACGAGGATAATAGGGAAAGAGAGAGACGGAAGAAAAGGCTGGCTACCGGAGAATATAGATGGCTACTGAAAAAATAATTAAAAAAGTGAATGAAAAAGAACAAAAAGAAGAATGAACGGAACACTATAAAAGAACACAACTGGAGTTTATCAAGAGTGATTTTACGGTGATTTTGTATCAATAGAAATTCTATTGGCCACTCCTGGGAATAGTGCTTGTTAATAAGAGGAAGCTAAAATACTAAAGGAAATATATTTCAAAACAGGCGAAGGAGGAAAGTACGAATATGGGTAAAGTGACTTTAATGCAAAATTGGAGAACTTGGTGGAAGTATTATTGCAAAAAAATCTCAGTGTGAGAGGGTGAAGAAATAAATGATGAACTAGGGGCGAAGAATATTAAATAAATACACAGAAGGACTTTGAGAAGGGTCAAATATAATTTTGTTCTTATGAATCGTCAGAATGAGAAGAAAATGTGAAAAGAGTTCATTTAAAATATGCTAAAATTTTAAATATAAATCCCATAACAGGTAACTACACTAATTTTAATTTGTGTGGCACGTCAAATTTAAAAATGCACTGCATATCATATTATGAGAATTCACAATTTTGCATATTTTTATTTGTGATCAGTAAATTATTAAACATTATATTAATAATATGCATTATTACAACTATATCTGATGATATATTATTCACATAATTAATATTACGAGTAAACAATATTTAAGAAACATGATATTACAACTACATCAGTGTGCCTGAAATTCATTTTTCATCGATCGTTTCTCTCTACAATCATATTACAAATACTAATTGGAGGATACATGTAACATATGAACTGAAATAATAATTAATTATCAGCTATTGATTTAATTTAATCACTTTGTTATTCCATTTATTTACTTAGTTTGGTAAACAAGTTGTATTTTTGTTTTGCACCAAATAAAATTAATTTCGTGACAAATCAATAAAAACTGTACGAATTAGATGTACATGTTTAAACAAAATAATATACTAACCGAAAAGAACTGTTACATAGAAAACTTCCCTAGATTTGTTTGTATTTAAAATATATCAAAAAATGGAAAGAAAGGAGAGTTGGATGCTAGGCGCACGTTTAATACCATGTTTTTTCCTGATTAATTTATGAAATTTTATGTAAATATATGGCAACTTTTAACAAGCTTAAACGCATACACAAAAATGGTCCAAAATTATTTGCACTATGGCACAATAACAGTTTGTACATATATAGTTTTATGAAACATTATGTTATTTTGAATCTAGGATGTTCGTCCTGTAAACTTCATAGAATTGAAAGCTAGAAGGCAACAGTAGAGAACAGAGTGTCGGAGGTCACATAAATAATCAGTAGGTTAAGAAATAATAACACTTTGCTAGTATCACAATAAAAGTGTAAAAATCGTGATACTAGCAAAGTGTTATTATTTCTTAACCTACTTCGTAATCAAGATGTATCACAAAGTAACGGCTTTAACAATCAATCATAAATGATCAGTATTTATCGAATTAATTACAGTATGCTACAACAAAAATACTTGAAAAAGAGTTATAAGTTGTCAGAAATCTGAAAATTAGAACGTAATTGAATAAAATATCCTTGGAGTTATTAGAGATACCGAAATGAAATTCCAAATTTACTTATTACAGTAAATTAAGTGTAATGTCAATTTTAATGTTTGAAATAAAATAATATATATTATTTTAATTAAAGCATTTAATTGCAAGTTCAAAAAATATTCAATCTTTCAAGGCAATGCACTGAAGCAAATAGCTAATAATAACTAGTAATATAAAAAAATCACATTAATGACTAACACTGAATGAATTACAAAACCGTGTAATAAAATAGAGGTACCGTGTAAACCCTAAATAAACTAAATATATTAAATGTTTAAACCGTGCACCGTTTAATTCATCATTTCAAGTGGCATTCTCTGAATTTCTTATGTTATTCTTTCAGCTAATTCTTGCAAATTGTTTGGTCTGTTAACATAAGCCCTAGACTTTAAATATGGTTAAGTGAAATAAGGTACCTCTTTTTGCATTTATCTATAATAAAATATCGATCCCGAACAATGCGAGCGAAATGGGTTATGAACCGTCTTGCTAAAATCAGATTTTATTTAAAATTGTATTTACCTCTATTGCTCGAATTACTTTTGACTAAAATCTATAAAGACCACCCTGGGCGTGTTCATTGACATAGAAGGTGCCTTTGATAAGACGACCTTCAGAAAAATGGAAACTGCCCTCTCCACGCATGGTGTGAACCCCATAGTTCGTAGGTGGATTAAAAGCATGCTGGAGAAGTCACAGTAAATGTAGGAAATACCACTGTCAGAAAGATCGTTTCTAAAGGCCGCCCACAGGGTGGAGTACTTTCACAACTCCTGTGGAACATAGTTGTCGACATTCTATTATTGAGAATGGCTTCTACACCATAGGATATGCAGATAACATAACCATCCTGCTAACAGGCAGATTTTAGACGGTGATATGCAGCTTGATGCAGGAATCCCTTAAAATAATTGAACACTGGTGTAATGACTAGTCTCTGATCATAAACCCGTCAAAGACTGAAATGGTCATCTTCACAAGGAAAAGAAAACTAGGTAAGCTAAAGCTTTGTCATCGGAAGTCAAATACCTTGGAGTGATCCTCCACGGCAAGCTGACATGGAAACCACATCACAAAATGAAATGTAAAAAAGCATGTGGCTCCCTCTGGCAATGCCGGAGGGCTGTGGGAACATATGGTGGCTATCTACCAAGATAGAACGTTGGCTGTATACAGCGGTAGTAAGACCAATGCTAATCTATGGAGCACTGTCTGGTGGCCCAGAGCCAGATCGGAAACTTCAGCAAAGCAGCATACTCAGTTGCAAAGGATAGAATGCCTCAGCACGATCGAGGCAATGTGAACAACACCCACTGCAGCAATGGAAGCAATGTTCTGCCTTCAACCTCTCGACTTATACGTAGAGGAGATGGCCAAGTCGGCAGCACTGTGTCTAAACTCAGTTAGACTCTGGTACAAAGGAGGCGGTGCTGGTAGATACTGTCACCTCTTAGAGGAGGCTGCCAAGAAGACACCTCTCCTCGGAAGGAAGACGGACAATTTGCCACCATGCTACGTCTTCGAAAGATCCTATAATGTATCGATAAAACGAAGAACCGGGAGTGTAGAGGGTGGGGAAACCCTCCGAATTTACACCGATGGTTCTAAAACCAAAAGAACATCAGGGGCGGATATTTACTCGCAACAAATAAACCTATTACTAGCTATACCCCTAGATAAGCACACAACTACTCTGACAACACATGTCATACAAATATGTCTTTTAAAACACTAAACGATGCTGTATTTAAGCATTGAATATATAAATGGATACCAGTCATGGTATTTTGAAGCACTATTGATGGTGCATATTTATGGATTTGAGTGGAATATCCTTCAATGAAGTGAACTTCACCCGTACTCTCTTAGGCTAAAATTTTAAGTATATTTTTATATTTTGTAACATAATGTAACAGAAAACAAAAATGTAATAAATAAATACATAAAATAAATAAATCATTGGCATCATCCATGAGGCAAAAGAAATCCTACACCGTGACATAAGAACATCCAAATTCTTACAGACAATACTAGCAGTGAGTGATCACAAGATCACCTCAAGACTGGTAAAAGAATGTCACAATACTCTGAAACAAGCAGCACAATCAAACAGTATTGAGCTCCACTGGGTAAAGGGAGACAATAATGAAGAAGGCAACAGCAAGGCAGACCACCTGGCGGACGGACCCCAGACAGCGCCAGCACCGAAATGCCTCACACAAAGCACTCTCAAGACACTAAAACAACGTTGGGATAACATATCAGGCTGCAGACAGGCCAAGGAAGCAATGCTCTTACCCAATCTGAAAACAGCTGAATAGTATTTACGACTGTCCCGGGGGAATCCGGGTCTTATCACAGATATCCTTACGGGTCACTGTCAGCTAAAGAAACACTTATTTACTATGGGTTTGGTGGAAACCGCCATATGTAGAGGATGTGAAAAAGAGGACGAGACAGTAGAATATGTGATAGAACAACGGAGTCTAGGTGCTCTGGTCAATGATTTGATCACTTTTGGCAAACTCGATCCAGATCCAGATCCAGAAGCTATAAAGATATCTTTTCTAAACGTCTGTCGAAATCGTCGTATAGTGCATAAATAAAGATTCTTTTAAGATTTTCCAATTTTTTAAATATATTTTTAAATGTTCATTTTTTTAGTAAATTGCTGACTACTTATGTTATACCACTGCAGAGTTTTTGTCACTACGAACTTTAATTTTAACAATGATAAAACAATCACAAACTTCTTGATGCATCCTTCTTCTGCCCCCACACAAAATCGTCATAATATTTTTATTATTTCCCTTTTACATAATTCGGCTATTTTACGTTCAAATTCAAATTTAAACACTACTTACTTGACTTGACAACTACGTCAACTGCTGCAATGACTTTTATGGACTCTAGTAATTCCAATAATAATACACATTTTTATTGACAAACTATACATATTTACATTTAAATAATGAATAATGGATGATGTGTTAGTGAGTTAGTTCGTCAAAAGGCTATCGACCAGAGGTCTTTCTGCCTTGTTTTGTCCGGTCATATGGAGTCAGTCGTTAATGCGTAGATGGATGAAACGATGAAATGAAATCAAATATGGTTGAATTAGGATTTTTAAATTTGGGGTTTATACTAGGATTTCTAGGAATACAATATAAGGATAATATGTGAAAGTTCAAAGGATTTTTGGAGAATTTTTCTGATAGGAATCGAAGACGTTCTAGGATGGGGATAACTAAAGTGGTATCATAGAGGAGCTGGTTAGAAGGATTGTGTAAGGGATTAAGAGGATGACGGAGTTTTGTTAGGGTACGGAGGGATGCTCGCTCGCTAACTTCGATATTGTGGGAGGTTGGATTGTTGGGATTGGGATAGAGGGTAGAACCATAGTCCAATAATGGGCGACAAATCATCTTATATATTTTGACTGCTGTTTTGATAGTAATACCATCGTTTCTGTATGTTAAGCATCTAAAATATTTTGCCCTAGATGTTATTTTGCTTTTAATTATACCTGTGTGCTTTTTAAAATTGATTTTGGGGTCTATGGTTATACCTAGGTATTTAACGGAAGTTGATGGAGGGATAATAGTTTGGGAAATTGAAACATTGTAAGGGGAATTATTGGTGCGATGGTATAGAATTAGGAGCTGTGATTTGTGGGGATTAATTTTATAATATGTAATTCCATTTACTTGGTTTCACACATTTACCCATCACTGTAGATTAATAAATTCATATTATTCTTTAAAATAAAAGCAGCAAGTTTTTATACTATTGTATTATAATTTTTATAATAAATCAGTTTTTTCTCCTAAAAGTGAAATATTGAACAAAACAATTCTATTGCACCACAAACTATATGTATTTTGATTTTTCTTAGATGTATAATTACGAGAATCTAACGCTAAGCTAGAGATAATAGATTTCAATTTGTGTTGTTGTTTATTGTAACCTTGTAGGCACTAAATGCTTGTCCTTATTAGTTGAGGGTAATTAACTTGAAAACTTGGTAATAACTGGTTTATTTGGAAAGTCACGCCCTCCGAAACAAACTACACTGTTCACTGGTTAACGAGTTCGCTGGCATTCGCTGCCCCTGCAAAAAGAAACAGACGAACTGCTGCTTGATTGAAAGTCCCACTGGTTGTATGAACATCTGCTACTCGCACGATTTAGTCCGCTCCAGGATAAGCTTTGACTGCCCGGCCAATTTTCGTCGGGGTTGTAGCTAGTGGAAGTACTCGTTGCACCAATGAGTCCAAAATTGCTGGATGTGTTGTTGAATTTCGTAGTTATCTAGATGTCTGGGGGCATCCCAGATAAGTCGGTCTCTGGCCATGATGTGAGTTTTCTTCCAATCAGGAAATAGGATGGGGTTAAATGGCCTATATTATCGGGATTGCCAGATAAGGATGTTAGAGGACGAAAATTTAAAATAGCCTCAACTTGACAAGTTATTGTATAGAATTCTTCATTTGTATGAAGATGATGCGTTTGAGGTGAAGTTTTGCCAATCGGATGCATAAACCCCCAAAGAGTGGTGAACGAAGCGGTATACAGCGCCACTCGACACCGGCCAACTTAATACAGTAGAAGACATTGAAGCCTATGTAAATACGTTTTGTTCAATCCTGCAGTAGAAAATAGAACTTTCATACGTTGTTTTGTTGTTAGAAAGTTGCTGTTTACATCACGCAAAATGGTTGCTATGGAGATTTAGTTTCGCCCACTCTTGTGTCACTTTCGTCCACTCTTATGTCACTTTTGCTCACGCTTTTATAAATACACATTATTATTACTATTACTATCATTACTTACTTGCTTATACACTTGTAAATGAAAATTGTCACTTAGAAATAGAATATTGGGCAAAGTTATTAAAAATGCCATTAAAATAGGCAATTAAAACTTCACCCGTAATGCTATTTAAATTGTGAATCTTAAGCCATTCTACTTCGCTCATTGTAAAATAATATTATATTTTGTTACGGATGTTTGCCGAAACTTTATACATATATATTATTGAATATCAACTATTATTACAGACAAAAGTGGTACAAGTTACTTAGCGTCGCCGATTGTGTTGTTTATATGACGTAGACGATCGTGTTATATTGCCGCTTGTCTTTTTTTGTCGTCGCTCACAGCGAGGCACTAGATTATTTTAGTGCGGGCCGTGCATGGCGCATCGAGCAACGCCGACCGCCGTACACTAGATTTTAAAGCGGACCGGGCACGGCACATCGCGCAAAGCCGCAACACATTTCTTTTATTTGAACCTACGTTTTAAAATGAATTTTCGGCAGGATTGAACAAAACGTAATACACCACTCGTGGAGTTACGAATTCGCTCACCTGTGTACCTTCGCACACTCGGCTGTCGCCTCGTGTGAAAATTGGTACCCGCGTGAGCAAAACACGTACTTTCTCCACTTGTAGTGTAACATACTATTAACACTCCATTATAAAAGCATATAAGGACTCCTGTCCTGCGAGAAAGGTGCGGAGAACTCGACCATCTCAGAAAAGCTGCGAGAAAATCCTTTAATAAAGCAAAGAACTCTAAACAACTGTCGGACTGGATGGTCTATAAAAACATCCAACAAGACTACAAAAAACTAATAAGGCAAAAACAAAGGGCAGCCTGGAGGTCTTTTTGTGAGGAGGTTGAAACCACCTCGGCAGCTGCAAGACTCAAAAAGATCCTCTCCAAGGATCCCTCATGACAACCAGGTTGCCTAAAACGAGAGGATGGAAGTTACTCTTCTAACCTCTCGGAAGCAGCTGAGATTCCCTTCAACACCCATTTCCCAGGATGTACGAACACCTCCGATGAAGGTTGGGAGGTGGCAGATCACCTCACGGAAGGGACACGTATAACCTGGGCAATCACAAGCTTCTCACCATTTAAAGCGCCAGGCTTGGACGGTATATTCCCGGTCGAATGGAGGCTGGACATATTATCAGCCCACCTAGCCAAAATCTTCAGAGCATGTATTGCGTTCAGATACATCCCTCTAGCATGGAGAGAAGTAAAAGTTATTTTCATACCAAAACCTGGTCGTATAGATTATACACTAGCCAAATCACACCGCCCAATTAGTCTAACGTCATTTCTCCTGAAAACGTTAAAGAAATTGTGCGAAAGATTAATTCGCGAGACGGCTTTGATTACGAATCCGATCCACGCTAACCAACATGCATACACTCAGGGGAGATCAACGGAGTCGGCTCTGCACACTGTTGTAGACCGAATTGAATGATCTCTGGACAACAAAATGTCCACCTTGGGCGTGTTCATTGACATAGAAGGTGCTTTCGATAAAACGACCTTCAGAAAAATGGAAACTGCTCTCTCCACGCATGGTGTGAACCCCACAGTTTGTGGATGGATCAAAAGCATGCTGGAGAATAGGGCAGTCACAGTAAATGTAGGAAACACCACTGTCGGAAAGATCATTGCTAAAGGTTGCCCACAGGGTGGAGTACTCTCGCCACTCCTGTGGAACATAGTTGTTGACAGCCTACTGCGGCGACTTAACGACAATGGCTTGTCCACACCATAGGATATGCAGATGACATAACCATCCTGCTAACAGGCAGATTTAAGACGGTGCTATGCAGCCTGATGCAGGAAGCCCTCAAAATAATTGAACACTGGTGTAACGACCAGTCTCTGACCATAAACCCGTCAAAAACTGAAATGGTCCTCTTCACAAAGAAAAGGAAATTGTCGTCGGAAGTCAAATACCTGGGAGTGATCCTCGACGGCAAGCTGACGTGGGAACCACATCTCAAAATGAAATGTAAAAGAGCATGCGTCTCCCTCTGGCAATGCCGGAGGGCTGTGGGGCAGACTTGGGGGCTATCTACCAAGATGGCACTTTGGCTGTACACAGCTGTAGTAAGGCCAATGCTAATCTATGGAGCACTGGTTTGGTAGCCCAGAGCCAGACAGAAAACCTCAGCAAAGCAGCTTACTCAGTTGCAAAGAATAGCATGCCTCAGCTCGACCGGAGCAATGCTAACAACACCCACTGCAGCAATGGAAGCTATGCTCTGCCTTCCACCTCACGACTTATACGTAGAGGAGATGGCCACGGCGGCAGCACTACGCCTGAACTCAGTTGGACTCTGGTACAAAGGAGGCAGGGCTCGTAGACACTGTCACCTTTTAGAGGAGGCTGTCAAGAAGACACCCTTTCTTGGAAGGAAGACAGACAATTTGCCACCCTGCTACGTCTTCAGTAGACCCTATAGTGTATCGATAAAAAGAGGAACGGGGAGTGTAGAGGGTGGGGAAACCCTCCGAATTTACACCGATGGTTCTAAAACCAAAAGAGGATCCGGGGTGGGAATTTACTCGCAACAAATGGACCTCTCATTAGCTATACCCCTAGAGAAGCACACAACTACTCTGCAAGCAAAGATCGTTAGATCGTTGGCATCATCCAAGGGGCAAAAGAAATCCTACACCGTGACATCCGTGATAGGAACATCCAAATCTTTACAGACAGTAGGTCAGCAATACTAGCAGTGAGTGGTCACAAGATCACTTCAACACTGGTAAAAGAATGTCACAACACCCTTTAACAAGCAGCACAATTAAACAGTATTGAGCTGCGCTGGGTCAAGGGACAACAGTAAGGCAGACGAGTTGGCGCGAGCTGGATCGGTTCTCAGTGATACTACGAACGGGCCCCCGATCGCGCCAACACCGAAATGCCTCACTGACATCCTCAAACAGAATACTCTCAAGGTGCTAAAACAACGTTGGGACAACACCTCAGGCTGCAGACAGGCCAAGGAAGCAATACTTTCACCCAATCTGAAAACAGCTGAATATTATTTGCGACTATCCCGGGGGAATCTGCGTCTTATCACAGGTATCCTTACGAGTCACTGTCAGCTAAGGAAACACTTGTTTACTATGGGACTGGTGGAAACCCCCATATGTAGAGCATGTGAAGAAGAGGACGAGACAGTGGAATATGTGTTAACCACCTGCCCGGCTCTTGCTCACCTTAGAGGGTCCATGCTAGGGGAGCTCTGGCCGAACATGGCCAACATATGGGATAACCCTCCAAGCGTTGTGCTGTCCTTTGCTCGCCACCTTGGGTGGCTAAATGAGTGATAGAACAACGCAGGGCTGTCCCAGTTAAGGGGGCACAAGTGCTCTGGTCAATGATTTGATCACCCTTGGCAAACTCAATCCAGATCCAGATCCAGAAGTTGTTAAGAGCCGGCATGGCCGAGTCTTAGATGCTCGAATCGAAATAGAAGCTCAGCAAAGTAGTGTGTCGCAGTTATAATGATTGGATGTCGCTGACCATACGATAGTTGGGCAGCTTGGAGATGGCCACCAACACGCAGTATTGATTCATTGTCTAAGAATGGAGCCAGTAATGTAATAGGAGACTTCTTAGTAACAATTTCGTGGCCTTTCAATTCTTTTAATTCTTTGGGAATATGTCTGCTTGGACAATTCTTATTAGGTGTGATAGTACATTATCTAATTCGGATGAACAGATACTGGCACTGCGTCTTTCATGTATATGTATGTCTATAAAAGATGGCTTTGTGGTTACAGTAAAAATCTTTTGTACCTACTTTAACTCAGGCAGCTCGTCAACTTCATTTGATGGCTGCTTGGTCCATTGATCTTAAATAACCATAAATTAGAACATTTTGGATCCAAAAGATCTAAACCTCTGGCTACAATGTCTATTAGATTCTTAACTGTAGGAACGTATCGTCAGGAAATCCGCTCCGTTAATTTAGAATGTGAGTGAGACGATTTTCTACGAAAATCTTTAGCAATTCTGCATTGGAATTAATCCATATAATTGTAATTTATGAATCAGACCATAAGTTAATAAAGTTAAATGTTAACCTAAAGAACCTTAAACTTTATTTGTTAATCTAGTTAAGAGTAAAGTCGCAGAAAGCTCTAATCGCAGTATCGTAGTAAACTTTCAAGGTACTACCTTTGACTTTGAGCATAATAATTGTACCTTGGTACCTTGGTCATTTGCACTCCTAATATAAATACACGCCACATAGGCTTTTCCGGAGGCGTCTGCAAAACCGTACAATTCTATTCTACTCCAAAAAATTATCAAAACGCATCTTGGAATTTCAATATTATTTAATACTGGCAATTGTTCGTGTAACTGAACCCATTTTTCTATCATAATAAGAAACTTGGAACCGAATCATCCCAATCGATCTCTTCTTTCCTAATCAACTGTAATATAATATTTACTTAATCGTATAAGGTACAATTAACCCCAAAGGGTCGAAAATCCGACTAATTATAGAAAAAATGGCTCACTTGGTTACAGCCTTATTATTATTTTGAGTCTGGTTGACACATAATGTTTAACTGTCTTGACTAGAGTTTCAAGAAAAACCTAAGGTCTTTGATTTTGTTTTTAACCAATTTGGATTATCTTTAACTCATCGCAACCCACTAATTCGTCTAATAACATTGGATTGTTTGAAATCCATGTCCTTAGTGGAAAACAACCCTTGATTAAGATTTGCGAGAATTGCTTACAAATTTCAATTGCTTCGTTTTTATTATCACAACCTGATAGGAAATCATTTACGTAAAAGTCTTCGGCTATTAATTTAGAAACTATGAATTGTTAATTATTTTAAACAACAAATAGCCATATAATGTGCCGCTCTCCTATCGTATGTCACTGTGTTTAATTCCTATACTTCCAAGTATTTACGTACGTCTAAACATTAGTAAAATAGATATTAAATCACTCTGAATTGTTGAATTAGTATACTCTAGATCATTTATAGAGTAGTCTGTATATAATGAAAATGAGCAATCGAACACGATCGAGTAATCGTACTGCTCTCATTGATGCGGTAAAAAAATATGTGGCCTGGTCAGTTTCTCGTGATTTTGAAACTATACTTATATGCCCCATGTGCTGATACTCACGCACAAATGCATTATATTGATCACGTAATTGAAGATTAAAATAGAAAGACCGCAGCCAACACAAATACAGTATGCATTATAATTTTCCCACATTATAAGTAACACTTTATTAATAGTTAGAATACGTCTTCCTGTTATATAAATCCGTCTGAATAGTATTATCTTACAAGACCATAAAAGCTAATCACGTAACCACATACGAGAACAAGATGCGGCTAATTAGCAATATTAAATTTCTACTTGTTTGTTTAGAATTGTGATGCTAATAGTGGCATCGTATGTGTATATATAGGATACCATATGCGTGTTGTTTCATTAATTTACATTCATGACCCAGGGTTCAAATTAGGAAATAAATATGTATAAGTTAGTTCATAGGCATGCACAATATAAAGCATGTGTTGATTAAACTATTAAAATTGCAAAATAGATAATGCATTATTTGTAAGAAATAATTTAATGGTGATTAAGAATAAATTAAAAATATATTACAGCCAAGGTAAGATCAGGTTATATAAATTTCTAATAATTAATTAAAATAGTTAATATTAACGACATATATTATAATAGTTGTACTAATATAAATACAGTATTGAGAATTTACAGCTTTATTTAACTAAACCAGTGCATAGTTTTAACAATTTATTAATTAGGATTAGGTAAAATTAAGGGAGCAGCTATGGTTGTCATTTACACTCCTTCGATGACGACAAACAAATTTACACATAATATCCATGAATAAATATATAGAGGAAACAAGGCTCTATTAATAGAAGCATTTAATTAAAACCAGATTGTTTACGATATTCTAATAAATTAAAATTGAAAACTAAGGTATCGCGTTGAACTGACATGGTTTAATTTATTTGTTATTGATGCCAGCTTCTTACATGACGGTATATAGACGGTGGAATAGGCGCTGGTGCCACCCATACAACATCCATCTACATGACGGTACAATATGGGTTTGAGTGGAAGAACGTATTTTAATATGAACTCCGCCCGTGCTTCTTTCGCCCAAAATTTTATGTATGTTTTTTGTAATTTATTTGTTTTGAAATGTATTTTTTTAAGAAAGATGTACAAAGAATTAATAAACAATAAACAATAAACTACCACAGAAATTAATATTCAGTCTAGCGTAATAGGTATATGCTGTTTTACGGTTAAGAACGTTCTTAATTCCATTATTCAATTACTAATAAATGTATAGATCACGAATGTTAAACGAAATAATTTATTATTGAATTAAATTTTGAAAGGGAGTATTTATCAAATGATATTAATGTTTCATTAAACAACGGTTATTGAATATGCGCTACCGGCTCATATGATCAATGTTGACGGCCATAAAAAATACAATTTGTTAAATTCAATAACACAAATAAATAAATAGATTACTAAAATTTAAAGATTTATGTTTTTTAATGCAACGTTTAGGTTTGTAATTTATTTATTTAATATGTTACATATAGATTACATATTTTTATAATGATAATTACCTCAATTTTATATCAATAATAATATGCGTTTTAAGATTTTATTTTCTTGGTTTTTGAGTTTGCTTACATTTCAGAAATTAAATTATGTATGTTTTAAAATTTAATACATACCTTAAATTAGTTTAGTACTGCGATTAATTTTATGTGCCATTAACAGCCGTACTAATAGACCGAGATTCATTCTCGGATTGTAGAATCCTAGATTAATTGTCGTATTTTTTTAGTTACATTAAAATATCACTGGTTTTATGTTGGTATCACGGAACAGCTGATGGTATTGTCAATATAACCCGTGATTGTCAGTTGAGGAGCACGTGCAAACTTTGCTTGCAAAAACATTAAATGAAAATAATTCTACAATTTTCATTGAAAATAATTATCGACTGTCCTTACTTTAATCTTGATTAAATTTAAAAAATTGTTTATGTCCCTTATCACACAAACTAACTTTGCAAACAAACATTTCACGTTCTTCTTTACTGACAATCACGGAATATATTGACAATACCGTCAGCTGTTCTGTAACACCAACGTAAAACCAGTGATATTCAAATGTTACTAAAAAAGTTACTAAATTTGACAATGAATCTAGGATTCTACAATCCGAGAATTAATCTCTGACTATTAGTACGGTTGTTAGAGTCAAAGGATGATTGGTGGGCTTGTTTACCGATTTAAAGGGTGGGTGACGGGGCCACAAGGATGATGTCATCGGCGAAAAGTAATAAAAATTGTGAAATACGTGGAGTTTATTGATGTCATGGAAAAATATATTTTATCTACGACTAATATATAATGTATGTATTATACTTGTGATTTTTGCAGTATAATGCCATATATTATTCTCTAACAGCCGTACTAATAGTCGCGAATTAATTCTCGAACTGAAAAATCCTGAATTATTTGTCGTATTTATTAGTCGGGTATTTACGGGTAGTTTCGGCGACTTCGAAGAATTATCCTCGATACGGGAACTTTTTAGTGACATTTAATTATTACTGGTTTTACGTTGGCAGAATCGTCATGTTCTGTCAGTTGAAGAGCGCCATTTATTAAATTACGAATATAGTAAGTACAATTAATACTTATTTTTAGTGGAAATGGTACATAATAATGGTAATTCATTTTACAGAAATGGATAAAGGTAAAATTATAATAACAATATATTAACTATAATGAATTATAAAAATATCTGTTGACAAGTAAGAAATTGACAGTTCGCGAATAATCTCGAAATAATCTTGCGTCGCGCAGGATTATTGAATTGACGTTTATCTTTAAAAATAATCCGAGGTAAAGGAATAATCCTTATACTCGAATTAATTCGCGACTATTAGTACGGCTGTTAGGGAATAATGACGAGGGATTAATAGTCATTATTCCCTCGTGCACTCCAATCAAAAAATTTCTCAAATTAAATACCATGGAAACAAAATACACAAACTGAAAACAGTCAGTGTCAAGCGCGTAGTGTTTGTGCATTTCTAATGAGATAGATGAAAATGAAGAGTCTTTTACTTGTACACCTCCAGAAATTGTACAACTAGCTGCAGCAACAACATCTACCTTGACCGGAAACATCGAAATCCATTTATAATAAAACGTACGCAACCTTCAACGAATGGCGTCTTCGAAAGAAAGCAAACTCATTTTCCGAACATGTTCTGCTGGCCTATTTCGCTGAATTAAGTGCAAATTACAAACCTTCTTCATTATGGTCATTTTTTTCAATCATTAAAACTATGTTGAGAATAAATCATGACGTTGATCTTGAAAAATATTGCAAACTACGAGCATTTTTAAAAAGAAAATCAGAAGGATTTCAACCAAAGAAGTCTTCCACTCTGACCCCGAAACAAATAAGAACATTTATTGACAAAGCTCCTGATAAAGTTTTTCTTTTACATAAGGTAAATATACCGAATTTAATCTGACTATTCAAAACTCATATTCTTATTTGCTTCAGGTTATATTAATTATTGGAATTATGGGTGCATGCCGCTCAAACGAGCTTTATGAAATGAATATTGAAGACGTGAAAGATCATCAAACACAGTTATTAATAACAATACCCAAGACTAAAACCAAAATTGTACGAACATTCGCCATAAACAGTACGTTTTACAATATTGTAAAGAAGTACATCAATCTCCGTCCGTCACATGTAAAAATTAATTCATTCTTTCTAAATTATCAAAAATCAAAATGTACAATACAACGTATAGGAAAAAACAAATTTGCAGATATTGGTAAACAAATTGCCAAATATTTAAAATTGCCAAATCCTGAAACTTATACCGGCCATTGTTATCGCAGATCATCTGCCACTCTGTACATTGATGGAGGAGGCGATATAACTGGATTAAAGCGTCATGGGGGCTGGAGATCTACACAGGTAGCTGAAAGTTACATTGATCAGTCTATAAGAAACAAGACAACTACAGCAGATACTATTGCTAAACAGATAAATAGTAATGAAGCATCTTCTTCCTCTTCAGCAACCGAAATTCCAAATATTTGTATTGAAAACTCTTCCAAATCTATTGATAGTTCTCGACCAATTCAATTTATTAATTGTACCATTGCTAGTGTTAATGTTATTGAAAAATAAAGTTGTTCGTTAAAACAAATTAATAAATTAGTCATAGATAAAGTAGAGTATACTACTCGCAATAATGGCTATTATTACCTCGGAATGTTACTCCCTCGCCGCTTACGCGGCTCGGTTCGTAAATGTTCCTCGGGAATAATAGCTATCATTATTACTCGTGGTATAATCTACTATTACGTGGAAGCAAATCCGTAATTTGATGAAAATTATTTTCTAATCTATACTAATTTAATTACTCTTATTATTTACATATTCACTTTGAATTCTATTGGAATTATAAATAACAACGCATTTTATATTAATAATTAGAGTTTTTTTATGGAAAGAGTAAAATCGATTACTAAAATTTATTCAAAATTATAAATTGCCTTTGAATTTCGTTATAAATTAATATTTTCTTGATACAACTATAAATTAAATATTATGAAATGCTTTAATAATAATTATTCATTTATTATGACAAATTATATATTATTGTATTTATTATATGTTTTAATATATTTTCTATCAAATAATAATTTAAGATAAAATCAATTAATATAGACCTAAACATTTATATCTTAAGAAAATTAGTTTAGTATATTAATTATTTAGATTTAGGCAAGTTTTTTTTGCAATATTATAATCTCCTATGACATTCTCTGCATTAGATATTTTTTTTGTAAAATTCTAAAATTTATCTCTAAAAAAACTATGGAAAATATCATAAATACAAACAAAGTGAAAGTGAATAATTCAAATTTGTAGGCTCTCGTATTCCTGATTACCAATTTGGCTTTCTTTCCCATAGATCCATATCTTTTTATGCTAACATAGAATTGCCACATAACTCACCTCAAAGGAAAAACGTTCGCCATAGCATTTCTCAATATCTAGAAAGCAATTGACTCGTTTTGGCATTGAGGTCTATTACCTGCTCAACATTCCTTCCCACCATATACAGATAATTGATCAATTCCTCGTTATGGTTAACAATCAATCCCTTAAAGCCCAAATTAAACAATCATGTTTACATCCATTGGTCTGAAACGGGGTATCCCCCAGTAGTCGTTTCTATTACTTCTGTTATAATCTCTTCTATTCAAATATTTAAAACACCAATTAGAAAATTGTTAATCGCTTGGCACAGCGGTTCCCAACCTGGGGTACGCGTACCCCTAGGGGTACGCCATAGCTCGTTTAGGGGTACTCCAAAAAAAAGTTGTTATGGCGGCAAAATATGTCTTACTAAATAAAAATCTAGTACACGCTCTAACTGTAAGGAATGAGCCTTAGATCAGGTACGCGCCAAAAATGTTTACTTTGTCGCGCGTCGGCGGAATATGTGTAAATTGCTGTATTTGCTGTGCTCGGTAAAGGTCTGGTTCCGCTGATGCGACCGACAGTTGTTGTCGGCCGCACCAGGCACACTTCTCTTATGGATTTTAATTTTTGTGTTTCCTTTACGACGAACTAACCGTGACATTAAATCCAACAGCAACATACTGTCGCCGGAACCCCGAACCAGACTTAAAAAGTGGTCGTGACAGTTCCCGCCGGCCACCCCACTGCCAGTCCGTCTTAGAAAGTCAGCTCCAGCGGCATTAGTGTCGTCAGTCTCAGTCAACTTTTACACACTGCCGAGAAAGCGTTGCCGTGACATCGATTTTTAGAATAGTGTCATTCAGTATTATTTTCTATATTTATTTATAGTCACTTTAAAAAGCCAGGATTACACCCAAATAGTTACTAAAGTAACCAGATTTGGTAATTTCTTTCAAAAATAAACGGATTATAATATTTTTATTAATTTCCTAATCCTTAGGTATGGATACGTGGTTAGCAAGCGGAACAAGAAAAGAGTTACAACCGAATGTAGAAGACTTTCAATTGGCAAGTTCTTCCCAAAATCAAGAGCAACTAATTGAAAATGACCAGTCTTTAACAGGACAAAAAGAGAACAGGAGAAAGTACTGTGAAGAATACATTAAATATGGATTTTCATATGTAGGAGATGAGAACTGCCCTAAACCACAATGTATAATATGTGGAGACATATTATCAAAGGACTGCATGAAACCTTCCTTACTCTTAAGATATTTACAAACCAAACATGATAATTATAAAAATAAGGACCCTAGCTTTTTTAAACGCTTGGAGAAAAGTAAGAATAAATACAATTTAAAATCATACATACTAGCATCAAATAAAAATCTGGAAAACGCCGTTGAAGCTATTTACCTTGTCAGTTACCGTATTGCCAAATGTGACAAAAATCACACGATTGCCGAGAATTTGATTCTTCCCTGTATAAAAGATGTGATTCGTTGTATGCTCGGAGAAGAACAAGGAAAGAAAATAAACAACATTTCTCTTTCGAACAACACAATATCTCGAAGAATTCAAGATATGTTGAGCAGACAATTATTAGCAGAATTAAAAATAGTAAATCTTTTATTATTCAAGTTGACGAAAGTACAGATGTCACCAATTTGGCAATTTTGCTAGTCATTGCACGATACTTGATCGATAACAAACCGGAGGAAAATTTGTTACTTTGTCATATGCTGACAGAACACACAAGAGGTGAGAATATATTTAATGCTATTAATAGTTATTTTAAAGATAATGGTATTGATTGGTTTAAATGTTGTGGATTATGTACCGATGGTGCTAAATCTATGTCAGGCATTTACTCTGACCTTCGAGGTCATGTCATAAGAGTAGCCCCTAATATCAATTGAAGCCACTGCTGCATCCATAGACAAAATTTAGTATCTAAAAACCTTCCTGGTGATTTAAAAGATGTACTTGATGAAGCTGTAAAAGTGGTTAATTTCATAAAATCAAGACCCACAAACTCAAGATGTTTTAAAGTTCTGTGCCACGAGATGGAAAGTGTTCATTCTACGTTGCTCTTTCATACAGAAGTGAGGTCGCTATCTCATGGTAAAGTCCTTAGCCGACTGTTTGAACTTAGACACGAAGTTCAAATTTTTTTTGAAGATCATCCTTTTCAGTTGTCATCTAAATTGCATGACGCTCAATGGCTCCAGGCTCTTGCGTACTTATCAGATATTTTTCTACAAATAAATAAATTAAATTTTAACACTCCAAAATAACTCGATAACGATCTTCGGTGCTTGGGATAGAAAAAAATAGATTTTTGGAAATCTTGCATTGAAAAGGGACAGCCTGAAGTATTTGAAAATTTGTATAATTTTATATCGGAGAACAAACTACGACTCTCCCCAATAATACATCACCAAATTGTTGAACATTTGGAAGGTTTAAAATCAGAATTTCGGAAGTATTTTTCCAAACCTGACAACATGAATAATTGGATTTTAAATCCATTTGAAAATGAATACTTTGAAGTAGCTAATTTGTCAATAAAAGAAAAGAAGGAATTAATTGAATTTTCAAGTGGCACCACTTTAAAATCCCAGTTTAAAACAAGAGGACTTCTTAACTTTTGGGCAGCCATTAACAATGAATTTGGGCTCATTTCCGATAAAGCACTTAAGTTTTTGTTGCCGTTTACCAGCACAGAGCTAGTAGAAAGAGCTTTCTCTTCGTACGTTTTCATAAAAAATAAATACCGCAATAAGTTGAATGCTGATTCAGATTTAAGGTTATATACTTAGTATCGGTGGAACCCGATATAAAAAAATATGTGCCACAAAGCAAGGACAAGGATCACATTAATACAGAGAAATGTGAAATAAAAGACCAATTAACAACTATTAATAAAATTATTTCTGTGATTTTAGTTGTTTAACTTTGTTGTATTTGCGTATTTTTATAAGATGTAAACATAAATATACTCTGTTCGTCTGTAATAAATAATAAGCCTTTTAATTTCAATGTACACCTATAATATAAAATATCCAAATTTAGGCAATTTTTATATGGTCGTGAGGGGTGGGTAGCTAGATATTTGACTTGAAAGGAGGTACAGTAATTAAAAAAGTTTGGGAACCGCTGGCTTAGCATATGAACGATGACAGAACGCTATTTATATATTGTGCAAGACTTGATTAAAGTAATGAAAACACTACAACAGTTTATTAATACTCTGCAACAAGATTTCTTTAAACTGCAGCCTAAAAATGCACAGCTGGTTATTCCTTACAATAAGCCTACACAGTCACCACTGACTTTACAATGTAATTTGATTTGACATCTAATGATAATCAATGCAATGTTAAAAAGTTAGAGAAAATGCTTACTGCAAAGGATGAACATCAACCAGCATTCAATTTTGAATTTACTGGTAGTGAAAAATCCAATTTTTCTGTATTGAACAATTATGTTGAATTTTTCAATTTTAATAGTTTATATGATTACATTGTAAAAGTTGATTGGACTAAAGTCCTAATTTCAAAGAATATTTCCGATTCATGTGATGTTCTCTTCATCGAGAATGCTGAACTTAATATATTTTCAAATCCTCAGTCATTTTTGTCTTATTTTAACAGGAGAAGTGATAATACAGACAGTAACACAACTATTGACATCTCTTCCACGCGTGGAAATATTACCGCCACGGATATCCCAATAGCGGTCTTCTCAAAGGATAACACCGCAACTGTATCGAAAACGTTTACCGGTGAAGTAACAACCCCGAAGGCCGCACACTCTGCTAAACCTAAGTCAAATACGCCAACTAACCACCTCGGAAATTCAAGTTACCCGAAAATTTTACGCGGAACAGCTGTAAATGTTGGAATTGAGGGGGCCAATAAACGAACATATTATCATATCCATAACTGCCGTCCTTCAACTACACCTGAGCAAGTTTCGGCCTTTATAAAAGATCATATTGGTATTACAAATTTTACTTGTATTTCACTTACTGCTAACTCTATTTATTGCTCTTTTAAAGTAGGTATATTAGATTCTGATGTCAATAAATTTCTACATGCGGATAAATGGCCAAAAAGCGTAACCGTTCGTCTATTTACGAATCGTCGCCGCAATCATAAAACCAAACGGAACTATGTTAGTCCAAATAAAAGCAGTAATGTGGATCCATCCATCTCGTTGAATAACTCGCATAATAATATTTCGCGCAAAAATTTTTTAGAAGAGATGCCACTCTCTGCTCCATTGACGCCAATTCCCCAAGACAAGGAAATACACGTGGTATAAAAATGTATTACCAAAATGTTCGCGGTCTTCGCACTAAGTTATCCGCGGTAACTGACTCCGCGACATTGTTCGATTATGACGCGATTGTACTTACTGAGACCTGGCTTTGTGATGATATTTTTAATGCGGAATTAGGTCTCCTTAATTATAATATATATCGTTGTGATAGAGATCATACAATTACTGGAAAGTCGCGTGGTGGCGGTGTACTCATTGCAATTAATCGTCACCTTAAATCACATGCTGTTAGTATCATATCGGATTACCGTGAAGAATTATTTATTTCGTTAAGTATCGATCACCAGAAGATACTTCTGGGTGGGGTCTACATTCCACCAAACACACATCTTTCGTTTTATCAACTACATTGTCAAACAGTTGAAAACTTGGTGGACTTGTTCCCGGATCATCAAGTTTGTGTTATGGGCGATTATAATTTGCCAAATATTACTTGGTCAGATGGCGAATACGGTGTGTATACAGATTCTACGCTTCCAGCCGCGAAAACAATATCTGACACATTCGGTTTCACAAATTCATTTCAAGTAAACAATATTTCTAACGTTAATTCGGTTCTACTAGATCTAATTTTTCTACAGACTACCTGCAAGGAGAATTATGAAATCTCAAAAGTGGATTATCCGCTCGTTCCATGTGACTCGCACCATCCAGCGTTAGAATTAACTATAAATTTTTTAGCTGATTCTGCAAACAAAACTAATTGGTATACAAATTTAAAATATGATTTCTCAAAGACAGATTTTGCAAACCTAAATGATTTTTTAATTAATATAAACTGGGATCATCTATTTAAGAACAAAAATGTTAACGACCAAGTTCACATATTTTACAATATCCTCTATGAAGCAATTAATACGTTTGTCCCGGTAGTTGAGTCTAAAAACCCATTTAGCTACCGTTTTCCAAAATGGTTTAGTGCTGAGTTGCGACGCATGATATTTTTGAAGAAAATTGCACATTCCAAATACAAAAAATCCAATCTCCAGTCTGATTATGAGGACTTCAAAAATATTCGTGCCCAGTGCAAGTCCATGATAAAATCCTGTCATGATCGTTATCAGCAGTCGATAGAAGATGGAATTGCATCGGATACTCGTTTATTTTGGAAATATGTTAAGTCAAAACGTGCACTAGATGAGATTCCAAATTCCTTTGTATGCAATGGCAAGATCACCAATAACGAGGGTGACATTGTGAACCTATTTGCAGCATTTTTTGGATCAGTATACAAAGTCTCTACCCCTTTTGCAAACACGGTCGAAGTTGAGAATTCACATCTAAACCTGCATTCTGCACCGGATATTGGTATATCTACTGTCCTGGAAGAGCTGTCTAATATCAAGCTGAGTAAGTCTATCGGATCAGATGGTGTACCAGCGATACTTCTTAAACAATGTGCCTTTTCTCTAAGTCGTCCTCTCTGGATTATATTTAACCTTTCATTAAAATGTGGGGTATTTCCATCTTTTTGGAAAAATGCACTTATTACACCAATTCACAAAAGTGGTGCTAAAAATAGGATTGAAAACTATAGACCCATTCCAATTTTATCTCATATCCCTAAGATTTTCGAAAAACTTATTACCTGTTACATTTCCTCCAGGGTTGATGGGTTGATGTCATGCGAGCAGCATGGGTTTAGACGTGGTCTATCAACGGCGACCAACCTAATTACTTATGGTAACTACATCACAAACGCGCTAGAGAACAGTTACCAGGTCGATTCTGTTTATACGGACTTTGCTAAAGCATTCGACACCGTCGATCATGGTCTATTGCTATCCAAAGTTCGCAAATTTGGCATTCATGGATCTCTGCTTATGTGGCTGGAATCTTATATTAGTCAAAGAACTCAACAGGTACGTCTTGGTGGTTATACGTCTTCTTTAATATCCGTTACGTCAGGGGTTCCGCAGGGATCCCATCTAGGTCCACTCCTTTTCAATATCTTCATTAACGATGTGGTTACATGTTTTAAACATTCAAAATGCCTATTGTTCGCAGATGATATGAAAATATTCACTAAAATCTCTAACAGCATTTCCTCTCAACTACTTCAGCAAGACCTTGATAGGTTTAGTGACTGGTGTAAGTCAAACAATATGCTGCTGAATGTTGAAAAATGTCGGTTAATGTCTTTTTATAAGACTAGGACCCCTGCTCTTAATCACTACATTATTAATAATAAGCGCCTAACATCGGTTAATCTAATAAAAGACCTAGGCGTAACTTTTATTAGTACTTGGAGTTTCTCCGAGCACATTTCTAAAATTACCTCCAAGGCATCCCAAATGCTTGGATTTATAAAAAGAAATTCTAGCGAATTTCAAAATGCCAGCACTGTTATTAAACTGTATGTTGCATTAGTTCGTCCCCACCTGGAATACTGCTCCATTATTTGGTGTCCTTATACAGCCCGTGATATAGGTTCTATTGAGAGTGTTCAGAGAAAATTTATAAAGTTTTTGTCCTTTAAGTTTTTGATATGCGATTCGTACCCAAAACTACTAGGTATGTTCAATTTGCAAACCTTAGAGCAAAGACGTTTTAATTGCGATGTAATCTTTGTTCATAAATTGTTAAATGGGTTAATAAATTCAGCAGATTTAGTGAGCAATATTGATATACATGTTCCATCCAGGCCGCTTAGAACTAACCGGTTGTTCTCTGAGACAAGAAAAAGAACCGATTATGCAAACCAATTTGGTATACCGCGCTTACTCAGAAATTGCAACATGATTAATATTGATTTATTTTATGTTAGCTTTTCGCAATTACGCGCCCAACTTCTTAAATTGTAATTTTAAATTCTTTTTATTGTGTTCAATTTTTGTTAAATTTTATTAAAAAGACATTTTTAAAAGTCGACCTATGTATTTAAATGTACAACCAGTTATTGTATTATACGTACTATTTATGCGCATAGACTTATATTCATTTTATATCTGACTGATTTGTGCTTGTGAATTTAGATTTTAATGTGTATTTTATTATAAAATTAATTGTCGTGCTTAATTTGTAATTTATATTCTATGTATTTGACTTTGTGTCTCCTTGTAAATGGCCTACCGTTAATAAAGAATAAATAAATAAATAAAGAAAGAAAGGTATCTATATTCCCAGGAATTATGAAAATGCGAAAAGTTACTTTAAGCCCTTCTTCTGAAATTCTTCAAGGATTTGCAGATATCCTTAGCAATATGTACATTAGCAGTGGTAATTGCGGTACAAATACTGTTGTAGTGATGTAATAAAAATTATAAATATATTAATAATTAGAAAAAACACGAAAATATTTCGTAAAATTTACAACAAATGAGTCTTATTAAGACTACAAGAACAAACCATCTTTGAAACAACTACTTCTCTAGCTAATACTTCGACAGATATTGAATGATACAAAAGTAATTTGCGTGTTACAAAATAGCAAGGCTATCAAAGCAACACTAGTTTGAACGTATTTCTTTCTGTAAAATAAACTAAAACTGATTTAATGTATGTTATATTATATATTTTTAATATTAATAATTATATTACCGATTAAATATTTAATAGAAAATGCGTAAGTACTTTACTCGTGTTTTGATATATCTATGTATTTACGATCAGCATTGGTTTCAATTAAGTTACTAACATATTTGACCAATTACAATTGGGTTATTAGCTGCTGCACTAAGACAGCGTTTTTATCATTAAAAAGGGGACTGACCTTGCGCCGATTGAAAAGTACAGCACGTGTTAGAGTTGAGTGTTGATTTTTTCATTAACCATCAATTTATACGAGATTTTAACAACGAGCTGATCACCACTAATGTAGTAAATGATCCAAACGAATATGATGCACTCATTTCGAACAAGCTAAAACATGTAAAACCATTTACTATTTATCATAACAACATTAGAAGTCTAACCAAAAATTTTAGTCAGTTTAAAATCTATCTTAGTAATTTCAAATGCACCTTCGACTGAATTGTGCTCATAGAAACATAGGAAATTCCCGATATAGAGTGCTTTCAACTAAACGGTTATGTTACTTATGCTACTAATCGAAGATATAATCAAAATAATGACATTATTGTATTTAAAAGAGAAAATGTTACTTTTGAGGTTGAAGGCCTACGCACTGGTTTAACATACTGCTTGAAACTGAACATAGAAATCGAAATCCATAACTTGCAAATAACTGCAATTTATAGGTCTCCATCTACTCCCATAGATGATTTTACTACAAATCTAAAAGTGTATCTGAACCAAAACAAAAAAATAAAACACACATAATAGTTGATGATATTAATATAAACATTCAAGATACAAATAGCATATACTGTCAAGAATACTTAATGTCAATGAACGAATATACATTGCAACCAACAATTTCATTAAATTAATCATGGAAGCTACTACAAATTCTACCACAACAATCAAAAGAAAACAATATACTAAAAGGAAGGAGTGGATTACAAATGGACTAATTACATCTATAAATCGAAGGAATAAATTATATCAATGCCTGAAAACAAATAAAAATAAAGTTATAACTAGAGAGCGGATAAAAAAGCTTAAAAAAAAGCACTTAAAAAGGCACAACATTTAGAGAAAACAAGCATTAAAAAAGCATAAAAACAGGAAAAAAGCATAAAAACACGAAAAATGCACTAAAGAAAACTATATTTTCTTAATATGTTACACGTTTATCAACATATTTTACATAGAAATTCTGCTTAAAACTAAAATAAACATACTTTCTTTACGCAATACATAATATTATGTAAGTATTTAAAAATTAAATAGTAATTTTGTATACATTTCAAAATAACTAAAATCTATTCATGAAAACAGTAGATCATTAAATGTTGTTCTAGGGGTTTAATTGTGAAAATTATTACTTCTGACGCTTAATAAATTTTTGAAAGTGGAAAAGCTTCTATTTATTAAATTATAGCTGGGTCCATTTGAAAATTGCCATTCAAAATCAAGTTTAATTTATTTAATATTAAAAATCCTTCATTTTCACCGAATACTTCTTTCGATATTATTTTGATTTCTTGGCCAATGCGTCCAGGTATTTTCTAAAATGAATCTGCTTTTATAAAGATTTAGTTGTGTTGCTCACAAAATTTAAACGCGATTTTATGTAACTAAATTGTTTTGAAGGAAGCTTTTGTTTCCTAAGAACTGTTTGACAGTCATTAACTGATTTGCTTGTCGTTTCGGGAAAGTTGTATATAACCTTATTAAATTCTTCAAAATTGTTCGCATAGTACATCGTAGCATATAGCCAAGTTCCCCACTTTGTTAGCACTGGTTTATGGGGCAGTGAGATATCAGGTAATGACTTATTGAATAATTGCACTCACAGAAGAATATAAGAACTATTTTTCCATATTTAATTAAATCTATAAATGGAAAGTTCATTCTTATAGTTTCAGAAATTCGTTTCTATCCATGTGCTAAACTTGTACAATGCACAAAATGCATTATTAGTAAAATTTTGTAACTTGGTATTGTCTACGCCAAAATAAGCGTGTCAGTCCATCATTTATTAATTTTACTATAATGTTATTATCAGTTTTCTTCATAATTTTTTTGTATATATCAAAATACTATTGGTCCGATGTCTTCATGTTAAACTCCTATTATTAAATTAAACAAGCGTCTGTGGTTTCATCATCACATATAATTATTGTTAATAATATTTTTAATTTTTTGTATGGTTTCATAGTACGCAAGAGCTACATAATTTTTTCTCGGGAATGCGCATTACAATATTTTCCCAAGAAAGATTTAAATGCATTATTTTGTAATTTTCCTAAAGGGATATTCGAATATAAAAGTATTTTGCACAAATGTAAATTTAATTTAAATTGTCCACCGTTTGTTGAAGATGATGCTAAAGATTGTGAAATTGTGCTGTTTTTTTAGTTCAGTTTTGAACTTTTTCAAACGTTCTTGATGTAGTGTTGTTATAAAATGTTTTACATACAAGTCTTAACTAGTTAGGATGCAGTTGGGAACTAAAATAAAACTTACTATTTTTAAACATGCCTTACAAAATAATGTATAATTTTCACTTGTTAATTCTGAAAAGTCTCTAATTAATTCTTGTATTGTGGTTTTCACCTTTTGCATTATGGGTTAAATATACATGTGAATTATATAATATAATTTATCTGTGATTCCCCAGGTTAATACGATTCACGCATATAATAATTTTTGATAAATAAACAAAGTTTTTGGAATGTCAATTCAATAGTTTATGAATGCGAGTTTGAATATGAAAATTAACGAAAACGGTAAATATGCGCCAGTCGTCCCATCCGTATTTTGGCCGAGAGTAGAAAATTGATACGGTTGCAGAACACCTGATTATTAGCTATCACTTAAATTTGTTTACATTTAATACTTACTGGGGCCCCTGTTTGGGCCTAGTTTAACGACGTATACATCCGGAATATCATAGGTGTGATTCCTATGAAGCGTTCGTCTGTATTATCTGAATAATGAGACGGTTTATTATATCTACTTATTTATAAACGAATCCATTGTTAATTGGTAATTTGTACTAATATTTATTAATAATAAAATTCATTATAATTATTGTATCATATTATGAAGATTTTAAACAATTATGTTGTCAAAAGACACGAAGAAAATATGTAATACAAATGTAATCTATAAATGATGGGATACAGATAAATTCTCTATATTAGCACATTAATTTAATATCAGCGTGAAATTTTCATTAAATGTTTTTTAAATGTTTAAGAAAATGCTCCAAATAAGCATCAGAATCTAAAAAAAGCATGAAAATAAGCATAAAAAGTCAAAATAAGCAAAAAAGCAAAAAAAAAACTTAGCGCTAAGTAATCACATTCTTCAAGAGTCGTATAGATATTAAGAAAATTTTTTTCGATGCTATTAATATGGATAAGCATAATGCTAGGAATCCGCTCTCTAGTTATAACGAACCAAAAACAAATAGCTGAATATTTTAATGAGCACTAAATTAAAATTGGAAATACAATGGCTAGACAAATAAAAACAACAGATGAACAAAGTTACAGAATACAAAATGAGCATTCACTATTTCTCTCACCAGTAACTGAACTTGAGATACAGCAACTGATACAGGTGCTGAAACCAAACAAAACACCGGGATTTGACAATTTAAAAGGCAGAAGACCTACAACAAGTTAAGCAGCACATCTCAGCCCCCTTAACACATATTAATAATTTTTGTTTTAGCTCCGGCCATTTTTCACAATTATCAAAGAAAGCGGTTATTAGACCTTTATATAAAAATGGTTCTAAACAAGAGTTAATAAACTATAGATCAATTGCTGTTATATTTAACATTGCAAAAATAATCGAAAAAGCAATACAAAACAGGTTAGTCAGTTTTTGTGATATTTACAACATTATATTTTCATCACAATTTGGGCTTAGAAAGAATATGTCAACTCAGGATGCAATAACTTACTTTACTTTAAAGATATATAGAGCGGTTGATGAAACAATTCCGGCAATGGCAGTATTTATAGACTTAGCCAAAACCTTCGATACAGTAAATCATGAAATATTACTGAACAAAATGGAAATGTATGGAATTAGAAACAGCCACTTTAAACTTATTCAGAAACTACTTAACAAATAGAAGACAATGTGTTAAAATAGGAACAGAGTTCAATCCATACATGAATGATCTATTTAGAATTCGATCGGAAGGTAGCATAATATCCTTTGTCGATGACACTGTAATTTACTATGAATCAACAAGTTGGAAACAACAATGACTTAATGCATATATATCAGTATTTCAGTAAAAATCTCAATCCATACATGAATGATCTATTTACAATTCGATCGGAAGGTAGCATAATATCCTTTGTCGATGACACTGTAATTTATTATGAGTCAACAAGTTGGAAACAACAATGATTGAATGCATATATATCAGTATTTCAGTAAAAATCTTTTAACTATAAATACACAAAAAACTAATTACATGTTGTTTACACCTATGCCAAGTATTTACCAGCTCTCAACCCACTGAAAATTAAACACCAAAACTCAACAACAAGTATTATGTCCAAAAAAAGTGTAAAATATTTAGGTATTAATATAGACACTCACTTAAAATGAGACATACAAATTACAAATACCTGTAAAAAAATACGAATGATGCTTTACAAATTTAAACAGCTTGCAGACATACTATCTACCAAACATATGGTAATACTATATCATGCTCTTGTCCTATCGCAAACTGGGTATGAAATCATTTGGGGCGGACTAAAATAATATACCTTAAATAGAAGTAAAGTGCTCACTCATTCACTTTCAATTACACTACAATCATCAGAGACATATAATCTTACTTAGTTGTATATTAACATCCAAAAAAAACCTTAAAAATATTTTTTTTTTGTTTCATTAATTTAGAGAAATAACTTAAAGATATTATTCATTATTTATTTCAACTCTTATGGCCATAAATTTACAAAAGACCAGTGGTAATTTTAGAATAAGAACGAATAAGTTAAATTTAGTTGAGAATAACTTAATCGTATTATTTTATTATTCTTACATTAACAATTGATTAGTTTACATTTTAAAATAATTTTAAAGAATATACATATCATAATAGGTCTGTATTAACTTATAAAACATTTTGTCTCTGATAATTACAGGCGTACAAATAAATCGACGTGAAAAAATCTCGCTGCTAATCTGAATTTTATTTCAGGAGTCACGAGCCTGAAATATTACGAGAAAAAGCTCCCTTACTTCTAATTTATTAAGAGCATTCATGCAGACTAAACGTTCTTAACAAATTGAATAACATATATTATTCCGCTTCGAATTGGATTTAATTTTAAATGAATGATAATTATATATTTTCAACATTATATTATATTTATTATTATTATATTATACTCGCGAATATATATCCGTGTGTCCGGTTTCAAAACGCATCATAGGAAATTCCCATGTAAATACTAATTCTAGAATATAAAAAACACAAATGGATGGAAACTATTAAAGACCCAACTGACGGTAGCATACTGACTGGCGATTTATCAATTGCTACAGATTTCGGAAGGCAATTAGAATCTACATTTAAACCATCACAAAACAATGACTACGTCGAAGACTTTTTTAAATTAGTTAGTGACTGGTATGCTTCATTCGACAAATCTCCAGTTCCACCTCCGAATGTCGATTCATTAGACGAGACCGACTATTACTCAGTTTTACACTCTGGTAAAAACTCCTCTCCAGGTCATGATAAAATTCCCACATCAATCCATAAGAAACTCCCTCGCATAATACACATGTTTATTAAAAAAAAAAATTGTTGCTTTTCTTAACAATATTTCCCTCCTGAATCTTACAAGGCGTCTCTCAAGGTTCTCCCTTACACCCACTCCATAAAAATATATATTTTCATGCCATTTGTAATCCTGATCCCACATATTTGAACCCTTCACAATATTCCTTGCTTTTCGCTGATGACACCGTCCTTGTTGCCTATTCGCCCTCCCTTCAAATCGCTCAACAATCCCTTCAACGCTCCCTTGGACTCCATCGAAGCTTGGTGCCCCAAATGGCGAATTAAAATTAATCCTTCTAAATACAAACTATTCAAACACAACCACAAGCCCCTACGATCATAATCAACAATACTAGTATCAATCCCACCAACACCTGCAAATACATTGGCATCATATTCGGTTCAAAACTTTCCTTTAAATTCCATGCACTATCAATAAAAAAAATCAAAACCAGGGCTCGGCATTTCAGATCTTTAACATATAAACAACAAGGAATATCAATAAAAACTGCAACACACATATATAAATCGATATGCTGGCCCTTGTTAGATTATTGTACAATCCTTAGAAATAAATATAATAAAAAGTAGAAGAACTATTAAATTCAGACAATTTTAAATGTTTAAAAAATAATCCCACAAATAAATTCCAACAAGAAATAAAAATGGCAATAAAACATTGTAGTAGTTCCAAAAACAGAAAATTATAAATTTATTAAAATGAATCCAAGAGCCCCAGTTCTATATGGTTAACCAAAACTACACAAAAATAATATTCCGATGAGACCTGTAGTGTCTTATTTATATGCACCGTCATACAATTTATGCAAATTTTTGAACAAAACATTGCCAGAATTTATTAACTTTAAATCAAAATATTCAACAAAAAACTCAATAGAATTAGTAAAATCCTTAAAACCATTAGCAAAGAATGCAAAATTAATATCGTTCGACGTTAAAAACCTCTTTACTTCAATTCCAACAAAAAAATTAAAAACAATTCTTGAAAACCTAATAAATAATACTAACCATCCGATCTCACACAAATTAGAAATGAAAAAATTAATAAACATTTGCATTGATCAAAACTATTTTGAATTCAATAACCAAATATATAGTCAAACAGACGGGTTAGCAATGGACTAACCTCTATCCCCCCTTTTAGCAGAAATTCGAGGAACATTTGTTCAAACAAACTATATTTTATTGGGCAAGATTGGTCGATGATATTCTTTTACTGACCTAATAAATTTAATTACACATCTACTCAAAAGTCAAACCAAGACAATAACTTTTAAAAGAAAATAAAACAATGAATGGGTTAATATTGAAATCGTTAATAGTATCAAAAAAAGGAATAAGGCTTACACAAGATACAAAAACAACCCATTGAATAACTATATTAAAGAGAAAAAAGTTACTTCTGCAGCAATAAGAATTAGAAAAAAAACAATATTATGAAAATAAATTTAAAAATGCAGAAGGAAATGTGAAACATGGCACGAAATAAACAACATTTTGAACAAAGATCGACGAATTCCATCAATCAGATAATCGAAAGCACTGGTAAAATTATACACAATGAAAAACATATCGCAGACGAAATCAATCTTTATTATGCGACTATTGGAAAGAATCTAGCACTAATCCAAAGACAAAAAATGCAATGACATAGATATGGCATTCGACTCAGTCACAGATGAAGAGATAAAACAAATAATAAATGATTTAAAGGAGTTTTCTGCACCTGGGAAAGGTTGCATAACAAACAAACAATTAAAATATTTAGAAGAAGATATCATACCTATAACAACAAATTTGCAAACGAAGCAATCTCCATTTTGACGTTCCCAAACATTTTAAAGGAGGTCATAATTTTGCCTATATTTAAAATGGGCCACGACAACTTGCACGGAAATTATAGACCTATAGCTCTTTCCTCTTGCTTCGCAAAAATATTGGAACGAATCATTCTTGTTAGATTACAGAAACACATCTATAAAAACAATATAATAAATAAACGTCAATATGCGTATTAAAAACAATCTGGTACAACTACTGCTTGTATGGATGTTGTGTGCCATATTCAACAAGAATTGGACAACTACGTTAAATTAGTATTAGTGGGCATGAAGAAAGCATTTGATACAATATGTAGAGAAACTCTAATAAATAAACTTCAAAAACTAGTTATCAGAGGTAAAGCAGGCAGCTTAATTAGCAGCTATTTAACAAACACAAAGCAACAAACTAGAGTCAATAACACATTCAGTGATGAGCTTGTTACAGAATTCGGTCTACCCCAAGGAGGAGTCTTACCTCCTATTCTGTTCTGTATACATATACGCAGATGATACCTGTATCATATACAGTGGAAAAAATTACTGGAGTGGGAAACTAGAATTAACTCAGACCTTCAAAAACTATCAACTTGGTTTTCCAATAATAGCCTTACTATAAACGAAACTAAAACAAAAAAACATGTGCTGCTACAGGGGCCATCTATAGATCAAGAGTATATCTACCTGAAAGTACTGTATGTATCTATAATACTCTCTTTAGCTCAAAAATTAATTACCTATGCGCTATCTGGGGTGGTAAGACTGACGAAAACATAAATACCATACAAAGGCAACAAAATAAGTGTATTAAACTAATCAATAAATTGGACATAAAAACACCAACGAACACACTATATCATTTAATACCAGAATTAAATATTAGACAAAAAATTGCATTTAAAAGAACCAAATTCATTCATCAAATATTAACAGGTACAAGTAAATCTAACATCAAACTGGAAAAAAAAAACAAAGATATACATAAACATAGGACGAGACGAAAAAGCGATTTATATATATATATATATATATATATATATATATATATATATATATATATATATATATATATATATATATATATATGTTATCCATAATGAAACCAATATACTCAAGAAAGGAATATTTATAGAAGGTGTTATCCAATACAATAAGCTGCCAGGAAGTCTGAAAAACATAGAGGATACAAAAATGTTTAAAATTAAATGCAAAGAACATATACGAAATAATGCCATGTTAATTTAATATGTGTATTGTGTGCATGTGGTTGGTATGCCATTTTTTTTTCTTTTTCATTCATCTCACTAACTTTATTTCATCTGTAATTATATCATAATATATTTAATTTGATACTCCACAGCTGTAAGAAAATAATTAATAAAAGAAGATAGCCTCCGCCACCAGGTCAAGAATTTTTTCTTGACATGTAGGAGGCATATTCAAAAATTAAAATCCGAGGAAGGAAAGTCTTCTGCAGATATCATAAATCTGTAAATTGTCCTAAGGCCGAACAATAATAAAAAGAAAAATATTTTTTGTATCTGGACAGGAACCACACGGTTATTGGATACATTTATTAAAGTTATTAATACTATAGATAAAAACATACAATTTACAACAGAGCTAGAAGTCAATAATAGTTTAAATTTTTTGGACCTATCATTTATCAAAATAAATAATAAATTAGAATTCAAAATTTGTAGGAAAGACACTTTCACAGATACAATAATTCCCAACTCCTCCAACACACACTACAGCATTAAATATAGCACCTTCCATTCTGTCATCCACAGGCTCATAAACATTCCTCTACCGGAACATAATTTTAATACAGAATTGGAAACAATAAAAACAATAGCTAGTAATGATGGTTACAGTACAAAATTAATAGATACTTTCATAAAAAAGAAGAAACTTAAACAACTGCAAAAGTTTTTTTATGCAGAAAATAAAATTAAAACAAAAATTGTATAAGTTAGATTTTGTTGACAATCTATCAGTAGATATAAAGAATAATTTTAAGGGATATGAGATTGATGTAATAATGCCCAACCCATTAAATCTACATAAGTTATTAGTGAATAATAAATTGAAAGTGAACGATCTAGAGAAGTGTGGTATATATGAGATTAAGTGTGGTGATTGTGATTCTGTGTATATAGGGCAAACGGGTAGAAATTTTAAAACAAGAATCAAGGCACATAAACAAGCCGTATTAAATAATAAAATTTCAACTGAACCGGCACAACATTGCATTGAGTGCAATCATTTTTTCAATGACGCAGATTTTCGAATTTTGTATTCGGGTAATAATAGACGTGATTTAAATCTGCGGGAGGGTCTAGAGATCAATAAAGCAATAAAATGCGGAAAAAAACACACTAAATAACATCGAAGAAATCTGGAACTCGCCCATTGCAATAGCCAGTATTACCTAGAATAAAAAATGTCACAATTTTTGTATATAAATTTGTAATCTTTCTGAATATTATACATATCTCCTTGAGAATGACCAACGGTCGAAACTAGTCGGAGAAATATAAAAATAGTGAAACATAACCAAGTGCATAATTAATCCTTTTATTTTGTAATAGTATATTACATAACGAGAGTTGTAAGTCATATATTACGTACGAGTGGAAAAAGTTGCGCACGAGCCGTTAGGCGAGTGCAGTAATTTCACGAGTACGTAAGTGACTTACACCTCGAGTTGTGTACTATACTTTTTCTACTCCCATTCATTATAATTTGGAATAATTTAAAATATTGAGGTTATGTTTCACTAATAAACAATTCGCAGCATCGAATACATGGCCCAAAGAGATGCAGGTTTGTATTTATTACTTATTTCGCCAAAGTAGGCTAATAACACATTTACCGTAAAGAACTGAACACTATTATTCATACGCCAATCCATGAATTTACCTTAAACCACTTAGTAACGCGCTTTGGATTTTTCCGGGAGAAGATCCGCTGCGGTATGTTCTGCTAATTATCTAATTTCTGGTGGAGTTCCAACAATTTCTTCTGTGGAGTCACTTTCACTAATTTTAACAATGAATAAATGAATTATTAATAATAATTAAACCAAAATAACGTCAATGTAATGTGTATTCAACAACGATAAATGTCAAATTCATTTGTCTAGGCTACTTGATTGTAATAATAATGGTTACGTAATATATTACGTGCTAGTTTTTTCTTCATTACGTGCATGTTTCATAATGCCATGGTTACTAATCAACAAACGATTGCGTTATTGCCTACTTACTACTATGGGAGTAGAAAAACATTATTGTGTGATCTATTTATAGGTTCAACTTTTGATAAGTTCCAAATAATATATACATACTGATATTGTGTTTGCAACATATAGATTACTTAATTAAGTGAGTTTTCAAGGACTTCAATGTGTTTCTTAAAATTTAAGTTTGTATCTAGCGTAATCCCTGGCAGTTTGACACTATCCTTAACAACAATTTTATAATCAACTAAATTTAGTTCCGATGGAGTTTAAAGTTTAGATTTTACTGTTTTATAAAACATTGCTTCCGTTTTGTTGGCATTTAGAATAAAGCTGTTTTTTTTGAAACCATAGCTTTGATTCGTAATAGCAATTTTTTGCTGTTTGAATTACGTCGTCCAGAGTTTTTCCTTTGAATAGTTTTGTTGTATCATCCGTGTAGCTAATTAAAGTACAATTTTCTGAATCTATTATATTCAAGAGATCGTTAGATTATACTAAAAATAGCAGCGGCCCTAAGACACTGCTATGTGGTACACCATTTTGTATTAACAAAGGTTTAGATGTTACGTCTTTGATAGTAACAACTTGATATCTATTCGATAAATACGACTGTATGAGCTTATGTACTGCACCTCTGATGCCTTATCTCCATAGTTTATCGAGTAATGTAATAGGGTTTATACTATCAAAGGCCTTTGATAGATCCACATATGTGGTCAAAGACAATTGTTTATTTTCAAGATAGTTTGTGATTTGTGAAAGTAATTGATATATTGCTGTATTTATACCTTTGTTTTTGCGAAAGCTATGTTGGGCAGAGTTTAAGATATTATGTTTATTTAAGAAATTTAAAATACGGGATGCAACTATTGTTTCAAAAATTTTTGAAAAAGTATTCAAAATGCTTATTGGCCTGTAATTTTCATAGCTTTCGGGATCATCTTTCTTATATAGAGGTAATACTATTGCTTTCTTTAGTAAATCTGGGAATACCCCTGATGATAAACACATATGGTGTGATGACTTCTAAAATGCATGATTTCAATAGATGGGAATTTATTTCATCATATCCGGCACTATAATTATTTTTTAAATTACAAACAATATTATAAACTTCATTATCTGTTGCTGGAAGAAGGAATAAAGTTTGTGTATTATATTTTATATTAGAGTTTTCATTAGAAGTGTGCAAGTTATTTAGAAGTAATTGTATAGAATTTTTAAAGAAATTATTAAAATTATTAGCATCATTAATTGGGACTCCATTTGGGAGATTTTCTGATTTATTTTGATTTTTATTTGTGTGCTGATTTATATCATCTAAGTTAGTATTCATAAATTAATATGAAATGATTGTATACAATTTACAATCTATATTCTGTACACCAATTCAAAATTATTAATTGATTAATGGTTGAGGCGTTATTCAAGATGATATTTAAATAAAGTAAAACGCACTCGAGTTTAGATCAACAGCGGATCATTTTTAAACTTTTAATCTGTGTAACTGGATTAAATACAGTAATACAAAGTATTAAGTATTTTTATTATATAATAAAATGTATAACGATGTAGATGCTTCAGAAATTAACGAATAAAATTTGGAATGAATTATAATATAAGTCAATTGTTGTCATCATATCTGCATAACTGTGGCCATACAGTAGAAATATAAGATTACAGTTGTATACCTGTATTTGAAGGGTCAATTAAATTTGGGCCCCTCCTATTTCTTCTAAAAGTGGATGATCCGAAATATGGGATTTTGTGTTATATGAAATATTGTTTTCGAATATGAACTTGTTGAAGGTATCCTGTATAATAGAACTTATTTCAATGTGACGGAGTATTTATAAACAATCGCAGAATTATTAGAGAATAGTTAAATAATTATTTTGACAAGATGGCTAACAAGAAATTTTCTAAACCCATGGTGACAGTTAAAGCAAATATATGCAAAGCTGCTAATTAAATACGCCAACACAGCAAAATTATTTATATATTTGAATACTCCCAATATCTTTTTAAAAGTACACTTTAATGTTAAGCTAAATTCAGTTAAATGTATATTTTCTTTGCTTCTATAGCGTTCGTTATATTTTTACATTAATTTAAGTCTGCATAACATCCTCTATCCTGTGATTATTTACTTTACGAAACATATTTATTGAATACAAATAAGTTTGAAAAATTTACCACGTTGTAAAGTTATATATGATCAAATTCTTATACCATCGCCTTACTTATCTAATAGCCTCCATTATTAAACTAAATTTAACACTACGTTCCGAATCAAAATAAATTTGCATTGATCAAGTTTTAAAAGTATTACAGAAAAATAAGTTCGCTTTATTTATTTTATTTATAACATATTGTTTGAATCAAATTATTTTTAGTCGAATAATTAATAGTATAATTATTCGGTGTCATTATAGCCTGTGGTTAATTTACGTGTTTATTTGTATGTAATATGTTATTCATTTTAGTTTATTTATGCACATGCATAATTATGTAAGCTAAATAAAAAATATTTCAACATTGTAATATATATTTAATATATAAACTAGAAATTGTGGCATTCAATTGTAGTAGTGCTAAAATTAATCATCTGTGTTATGAGTTTATGTGATAAGTAAATAATGTAATTTTGTCCAGCTCGCAAATGCGAGTGTCAAAGCTTTGAGCGAATAATTGTTAGAATAGAGAAACTTATATTTCATTATTGGTCCGTAATGGATATTGAAAATATGCCTTTGATTTGCAACTACACGATTAATGGTAAAATAAAACTTAATGACATATTTATTACAAAAAATCCACCCAATTTAAATATTACTGCAACAAAACCTTTATTGATATTCAATTTTAATTGAAATCCAGTAAAAAATATTATTTAGATCAAGACTATAACATTATGCCGTTTTGAAACATAAAATATTGCGACTACTTCCGAAGATATTCGAAAAAAAACGAAATTTAAAAAAAAAAATTTTTTTTTTTTTTGATGTCCGGAGAGTAGAACTCATTTGCATCGTGCGGAGTCCTAGCGAATAGAGTAGCGGCCGGATGTGTACTAACATGTTCAGTTGTATTTAAGCAGTCTGTGTGCAAGGTTACGTCCCATTAGTATTGACTATAATATGTATAGTCAGGTTTAAGCAAATAAAGAACGCTACCAAAGTAAAGTTAGCCCTTGTGATACTTCAATTGAAGGTTGTGTACAAGAAAAATGTTATGGAGAAATCGTCTATTCGGCGCTGGTGTCATAATTTTAACTTAGGAAGAGAGAACATCCATGATGACCTTTAGTCATTAGGAATATAAGGAATATGAAGCTGGGACACAAAAAGTAGACTAATGTTTAAATTTGCGAAGTAACTATGTAGATAATGTTTTTTACAAATAGATCATTAATATTTGTTAACATATACTAGATTTGTATTATGTCCAAAGGGTACTATTTCACATGTAACCCTCGTAATTATAATTTCTGGACTTGCAATGGAATCACTGAAGGTGGGGTTTGGGTTGATAACCACTTTGCAGGAGAGCAAACAAAATACTTTTAACGGTTTATACCACTAGTCATAGTATAATATACAAAACAAAGTTCACAAAATATTATCAATTTTGATAAACTATAATTTCGATCTTTTTAGGACATCATCAAGTGTTGAATTAAGAAAACATACAATAAATTTAAAAATCGGGAGCATACCAAATTTAATGTTATGTATGTCATAGATGCACACATATAGAAAACAGGTAGAAGTTTTGAGAAGAAATTATATAGAACATTTCATTAATTTTCACATATCGCTACATTAAAATATTTATTTTTATAAAGGCCAAAAGCTTAATCTTCTAGAGCGTTGTTTCCCAACGTGGGGCAAACGCAATTTGATTGTTAAGGGGGCAATTCGAAAATGGAGTCGACGGGATTTTAACCCTTTTTCTCCGAGCTATTTTAAAGCAATTCTAGATTTCTCTATTTACTGCTCATACTTCAACTCATAATTGTATTCTTGAGGCTAGTTATCAAATTTTTCTGTTCTTTGCTAAATCTAGAAAAAATCATATTATAGGAGAGAATTTAATAAAACTGCCAATAATAGCATTTCTTAAATCGGTTCCTTAAAAACTTGACAAAGATATAAAAGCTATGCTACTCAGTAATAATACTGTATAGCTAGAATATACTAGAATAGGCGAAATGAGTAAAGATATTGAAAAACAACTTGTTGAACATCTGAAAACAAGAAAATTATCAGTGCAAATGAATGGTTTAACTTTGAGAGACAGTCAGGCAATATTGTTAACTTAAGTAAGATATATTAATAAAGAGCATTTTGCTGAAGTAATGTTGTGCAAAATTATCCAAAGATATATATAATAAGCTAAAAAAACTACTTAGATGCCAATAATATACCAATGAAAAATATAACAACTTGTGCTGCAGATGGTTCTCCTAATATGGGCAAGAAAAATGGCTGATTTAAACTGATGAAATATGAGAATCCAAAAATAACTTATAAAATTTTTAAAACTCCTGAAACTATTGAACAATTGTGGATACGTGTGTCTATCTTTAACAAAACGTATTGTATAGGTGTAATATATAAACCTCCTAATATAGATATTTTCTTCTGGAATTAGAGTCAGTAATTGCAAACGAACTAATACCTAAGGATACCTTAATCTGCCTTGGATATTTTAATATAGACGTTCAATGTCCCGACAATACATTCACCAATTTTATGGAAGGCATTGGTTTAACTCAACTGATAAACTCACCCACAAGAATTTCATCTACTTCGCAAAATCTTATTGATCTGATACTCATCTCTAACACCGAGGAGATAACGGATAAAGGTGTCATCGCTGCAAGTAATATTTCAGATCATGATTTGGTATACGTAAAATTAATAGCTAATATCAGGGCCACGCCTAAAATTACTAAGATATATGGTACAGAGATTTAAAAAACTTAGATTATTATCAATTCCACTTGGCATTAACATTTTTGCCACTTTTTGATATTATAATATATCCTTAGAAGATATAGATGACAAAGTGAATTATCTCATTTATGTATTACTAAATTTACTTAACACTTTTCTGCCATTGAAAAAGAGCATTAAAAACGGCCACCTACACTTTGGCTCACTGATAATCTAAAATTTATTATGAAAGTCAGGGATGATAAATATAAAAATAAAAAAAAAAAAAACAAAACAAGTATTCTATGGGAAGAGTATAAATCGTGGAGAAATTTTACAAACTTATCAATTAAAAACGAGAAACGCGCTTATCTCAATTATAAATTTCGTAATGCTACACCAAGTGAAACATAAAAAGAACTGAATGTAATAAAAATTGAAATTCCAAATGAAATCTCTGACCCAAATGATATGAATAACTACTTTATCAACTCCATCCAAATACAATTAATATTAACAAGGACGATATTTTACAATTATATCGAAGTAGTATGAAAATAACTAACACAAAAAAGTTTACTTTTGCAAGAATCGATGATGATGATGAGGTCTCAAATATAGTTACAAATATTAAATCTAACGCCATAAGAAGTGATGGTTTAAATATAAAATTTATTAGGTTGTGTTGTCCATATATCATTCTTATTTTATATCACATAATTAATTTTTGTTTTAAACGCAATGTGTATCCATTAAAGTGGAAATAATCGATTATTACACCAATTCCCAAAAAATGCAAATCCCTTAGACTTTAAAGATCTCAGACCTATTTCAATACTCTCTCTTCTGTCCAAAGTAATAGAAAAGGCTGCTGAACGTCAACTCCGACAATATTTACATCAAAATGAAACGTAATCAGGATTTAGAGAAAATCACAGCTGTTTAACAGCACTAATAAATAACGAGTGTCCAACAATTATTGCAGTTCCGGGTGGCGTTGGAATCAAAAACGTAGGTCAATTCTTTCATGTACCAAATTACTGAACTGACATTTTAATTGTCAAACATAACTTAAATGTGCATTAAAAACGTCAGTTCATTTATTTACAACATGTAAGAATCGACCTACGTTTTTATTCCAACGCCACCCGGGACTGCAATAATTGTTGGACACCCGTTATATCTGATGATATTTTTACGAATATGTACAGTGGATACATCACCACTTTGGTATTACTCTACTTCAATAAAGCGTTTGATGTCATAGATCATGAGATATTGTACTTTTGTCAATAATGGGGTATATTGGCCTTGATGCTGGCGGTATAGAGTTTTTTTTTTAATATTTAATAATAGAGTTCAGTATGTAGTCAATGGTGGCAGAATTTCGGATAAAGCTCTAATTTAATCAGGTGTGCCTCAAGGATCTATTTTAGGTCCGCTATTGTTTAGTATATATACAATGAATTTTGCGACTCTACTTCATTATTGTAAATACCACTTTTACGCGGATAATACCCAACTCTATTACTCGTTTCACCCATCGGAACTAAATCAAGCTTGCCAAAATATAAATCATGACCTTGCCTCTCTAAGTCTAATTGTAGCAGATCATTCGTTATATTTAAATAGTAAAAACTCTTTTGTTATACTTATCGGTAAGAAAACCTCATTTAAAAAGATTGAAGGATTCGATGTAACGGTAAACAATAAGAGTATTGCGGTCGTCTCTGAAGCAAAAAACTTGGGTGTCACGTTTGATTCTTCATTGAGGCTTAAGACAACTGTAAACACTATGATAAGAAAAGCGTATAGTTCTCTATTGTACAATAATAGGCACTTATTGAACTCACGCTTAAAAGCTACTCTATCTGAAACATTAGTTTTGTCGCAATTTAATTATTGCGATGTTCTTTACGGTCCATGTATTGAAAAACGGGATTCACTTAGAATACAACGTATTCAAAACGCATGCGTCTGATATATGGCATTAGAAAATACGATCACATTTCAAGCACATACAATCGCCTCAAATGGATAAACATGAAAACCAGAAGAAAAATCTACGCTCACTGTTTTTTTTTACAAGATAATCTTCTCTAAAACACCTGGGTACTTATAAAGGGTGTACCATCGCAAGGAATCTTTTAATAAAACACAAATGGCTAAATGGAATTTCATAATCTTGCATTTATTTTGTAGCCAAGAGCATCCGGTTATACATGACATATGACATCAGTCAAATGGCTGCCACGGCTGGCCTTACAATAGTCCATTCTCTGGACCCAAATTTATAAGCCGCCAAGTAATCTTTATTTTTTTTGCCCCCCTGGGAATTTGTCGCAGGGAAAATTACTAAACCCAGATGGAATTGAATTCAAAATAAAATTAAAAGCGTTCACAAATAATAAATATAAATTTATTAATTAAATCAAAAATATTCGGTTGCCACAAAAATTACAATTAAATAAAGGTAGTCGTAGAGCGGCTAGATCAATTACTTAAAATCTCCGAATTTAAACTAGAAAATTGAATTCAAGCTTAAGCATTATAAACCGGAGGTTATCAGTGGCCACTGTTAAATTGCCGGAATAAATAAACAACGTATGCCAACCACCGGCGAAATGGCACGCTCTTCGAGATGACAATTAACTAACTAACTATTCTCCTGTGTGTAGACTTAGATTCCAATCAACCCAAAAGTTTATAATAATCCACAATGATTCTCCTAGACAAAGAATTATTGACAAATACGTGTAAATTGCACACGCACACAAGTACGGTGTAAAACCAAAAATACAACAAAAATCTGGCCTGTTTGTTCCTCCTTGCTAACCTCGTGGTGGTCGTTGGAAATGAAAGAAACCCTCTGGCTACACGGTGTTTCCGTCGTGGCAATGGTACTTATTACGCAGCGTGACGGTCCGGTCTCCAACGGTGGCTCTGCAGATTGAAACCCAAGAAAAATTCGACGCTCGGCTCGAGGATCAGCAGCCAGCTAATTTCACAAATTCGCTCTGTAATTACGTAGAGCCGGGGTAGGGCCTGGGATGTTATGCGCTCCGTTGTGTACGGTGTCGTACTCTACGTGCTTGGACTATTTGCACTTTGCACAATTTATTCTATTTCGTTAACAATTACTGGATATATTCAAAACTGCCGACGCGCTGCCCGCGCGTCAATACCAATCCCCCGCCGCCGTCTTTAATTGCGCGCGAAATATAAATTGGAACGGCATGGAAATCTGACCGTTACACGCCCCCTTTCCTGGTAAAAAAATAGAACTTGTTTCTATTTTTTTTTTTCATCCTGACAATTCTGTCGACGACCCAAACCATAGTTTTATATCCTTAGAGTGCCAATTTCCAAGATTTTTGCCATCCATATCCTCCAGAGTAAACACCAGGTTACCTATTTTTTCCTTTATACGACACAATCGAAATTTCGGCGCTAGTTTAGCCGCAAAGTTCCTAGCTCCATCCGACAAAACTTTGTTACGACACCAAACACGATCCCCTACTACAAAATTCGGAACTGGGTGTCGACGAAGGTTATATGAACGAGCGTTTCGTTCGTAGGCTTGTCCTAACCGTCTCTTTACTTCTTGAAATAAGGGGGGAAGAGCATCTAGCTCCCGAGCATATTCAGCTGGATGAGAATACAATGTAATGTCCTTTAAGTTGCGTACCCTACCGTAATAATCGCCACTAGCTGGAACATATCGACCAAAATTTAAAGAAGCCGGCGTAAATCCGGTAACCTCGTGAACGGCGGTACGTAGAGCAAAACCTATCTTGTGGATCTCCTTGTCCCAGGTTCGGTGGTCGAGATCATTAATAAATGCCCTAATGGTAGAACCGATAGTACGGTTATATCGTTCAACAAAATTAACTTGCAGATGGTATTTGGCATTATACCAAATTCGAACCTTATACTGCTTCGCCAGAGCCTTTAATTTGTCTGAAGCAAATTCGGTCCCATTGTCACACATCAATATCTGCGGAGCCCCGAACATGAGGAACAGATCGTTTTCCAGAAACTCTGCAATAGACGCTGAGGTGGCTTGACGCAAGGGCTTCATCAAGGTAAATTTACTAAACCAATCGGTCACTACCAATAAATAAACAAAACCTTTTGAGGACCGGGGAAGTGGTCCAAGAATATCACAAGCTATTAGTTGCCATGGAAACGAAACATTTTTCGGTTTTCCCATATACCCAGGACGACCAGTAGTCGCATCTTTCTTCGCACCGCAAATTTGACAAGCTCTAACATATCGTTTTACATCCTTACGTAACCTTGGCCAATAGTACAAATCTCGGACACGGTTCAGAGTCTTGTATACTCCCAAGTGTCCCGATGTCGGAACGTTGTGATAAGATCTCACCACCTCCTGTCGCAGATCTTTGGGGACAACCAATTTCCATTCCAAAAAATTGGTCTGCAAGCCATGTTCATTGGCATCGTGTTTATAGAGCTTCCCATCAGCGACTGTCCAATCTGGAAATTTTTCTGGGTTATGCTCCGCGGCTCTCAGAATTTTCATGTACCACGGGTCTGTAAGTTGGTTCTCTTCAGAAACATCTATGATACACAATTCGATGGGTGCCCTTGATAGTGCATCCGGGACGATGTTCAAGCGACCCTGACGGTGCTCGATCTCCATATCGAACTGCTGAATTTTCACAGCCCATCTCGACAACCTGCCTATGGGATCCTTGAGTTTCTGGAGCCACAATAACGAATGATGATCCGTGACTACCTTAAATCGAACACCTTCTACATAAGGTCTAAATTTATCTAATCCAAATAACACAGCCAGGCATTCTCGCTCTGTTACAGTATATTTTCGCTCGGCTTCGGATAACGTGCGGCTAGCGCAAGCGACAGGTATTTCCTGGCCGGAATAATTCTCTTGCACCAGAACGCAACCCAGACCTACATCAGATGCATCGCAATGTATGATAAAGGGTTTATTAAAGTTAGGGTTAGCGAGAATAGGCGTGGTAATCAAGGCTTGTTTAATCTCCTGAAACGCAGCTTCAGCCGAAGGGGTCCAAGTGATTGACTGGCCTTTCTTCCGACCCTTAATGAGCGAGCTAATAGAAGCAGTCAGTGTCGAAAAGTTAGGGACAAAACGACGATACCATGAACACATTCCGAGAAATCTTTTCACCTGGGTAGCAGTCTCGGGTTGAGGATATTCCACCATAGCAGAAATCTTTGCTGGATCGGTTCTCAATACCAGACGATCCACGACGAACCCGAGATAATTTAAAGAGGGCCGACAAAATTCGCATTTCTCCAAATTGGCTTCCTTCAGTCGGAAAAACACTTCTGTAAGTATTTCTAGATGGTTGTCGAAATCTGGGGTGGCTATGATGACATCGTCCAGATAGACGAAACAGAAGGGGTCCAAGGCAGGACCAAGCACTTAGTGTTTGAGGAGCGTTATTCAGCCCTTAGGGCATGACGACGAACTCGTACAGTTCTTTACCTGGTACAGCGAATGCGGTTTATTCGCAAGAATTCTTCTCGAGTGGTATCTGCCAAAATGCCGACTTTAAGTCAATGCTAGATAAGGACTGCGCTCCATTTAATTTGTTCAATATATGGTCTACCAGCGGTAAAGGATATGCATCCCGCTTCGTCAAGGAATTAAGTTTCCTGCCATCGAAACAAAAGCGCAATTCACCAATGGACTTCCGGATAAACAATATGGGCGAGCACCATGCACTAGATGACTTTTGGATGACTCCTAATGCTTCCATCTCATCAATTTCCTTGTACAGATGTTCCAACATGTATGGAGATAACGGATATTGTCTCTGCTTAACAGGAAGATTATCACCAGTATCGATTATATGAACAGTTTTGTTTGTTCTACCGAGCTTCGTTCCTGATTGCCACGATAGTTCGCTGTACTTACTTACAATTTCCGTTAACTGATGATGTTGAGTCTGAGTTAGGTCGTCTAGTCCCGTAACCTTCAATTCATTCAAACCAACAAATGGACCATCCAGCTCAAATGCTGGATCTGACTTTCCAAATAAATAGGATCCTGAGCAAAAATCTGATTTTATTCCAAACAAATGACAGAAATCGATGCCCAGAATCAAAAACCGAGCAACTGATGGGACCACAAAAACCTTCAGCGACTTCACCTTTCCATCAAGACAAACAGGGACATAGACATAACCACGGATTGACTGAGTTTACATCAGCTGTATCCACACCTTTTATAGAACATTCATGAATTTTTAGAGATAACGACTCAATCATACTCATCCCTGGGCCTCCCAGAACAGATAAACTAGCTCCAGAGTCTAACAGAGCAGTGCAAGGAGTCTTTGACCAAAAGGGGCGTAATCTCGTTATGAAATGAGGTCGGCTTGATCTCCCTGGTCTTAGATGAATCGACTCCATAAAAATCGGACACAATACCCACCCATTTAGTCCACTCCTGCTTATTTACTGCATATTTGGCCTTACCAAAGGGAGAGAGGTCGCGGCCACCGAGCCTCTTCTCTGACCGTTTCCCGAACACCTAGTTCATTACAATTTGTCGAGACATGACCACTCTGTTGGCAGTTCCAACAAATAACCTGATCTGTAGCACGTTTATCTAAGGCGGAAATACAACAAAAATCTGGCCTGTTTGTTCCTCCTTGCTTCCCTCGTGGTGGTCGTTAGAAATGAAAGAAACCCTCTGGCTACACGGTGTTTCCGTCGTGGCAATGGTACTTGTTACGCAGCGTGACGGTCCGGTCTCCAACGGTGGCTCTGCAGTTTGAATTTCGCGCGTTCTCCGCAACCCAAGAAAAATTCGACGCTCGGCTCGAGGATCAGCAGGCAGCTAATTTCACAAATTCGCTCTCTAATTACGTAGAGCCGGGGTAGGGCCTGGGATGTTATGCGCTCCGTTGTGTACGGTGTCGTACTCCACGTGCTTGGACTATTTGCACTTTGCACAATTTATTCTATTTTGTTAACAATTCGCCGCCGTCTTTTTTTTTTTAAACAATCTTATCACGGCCCGCCGTGAATATCCACGGCCTACCATATTTCCCTATTGCCTCAATTAATTGCGCGCGAAATATAAATTGGAACGGCATGGAAATGTGACCGTTACAATACATAGCCCCCGAGGTGAAAATGAGCTTCATCAGAAAAGATAATTTTTCGCCAAAATACACCATCGGCTTCTAGCCGCTCTAAGGCAAAATTAGCGAAGTTGTATCGAAGTGGATGGTCAATTCTCTTATTTCAATTCTGTTATTTGGACCTTATAGGCGAATAAACAGATGTCTTTATGCAAAATACGCCTCATGGTAGTGCAACTAATGTTCAATTGCTGAGAGCGATAATTAGATGTTCTCGGGTTGGCTTGCACACTACGGGCTACAGCAGCAATATTCTCGGATGTATGAACCAGACGAGCATGTGAAGCTTTAGTACGGTCCTCCAGTATACCAGTTTCAAGAACTTTGTGCACAAATTTCTTCAGAACCCTTGCATTTGGTGCAGATTCGCGACAGAATTTTGTACGCAATTTTCGCACTAATTCTGCAATACACGAATTACATTCAAAGTAAAATTTTAATATTTCCTAACGTTCATCAAGCAATGCAATTTTGTTGACCGGGTGTTGTATACTGAAGAACTGTCATACATCAGATGTCAAATATCATGACAGTAAAAACAAAGTGGTAGGTCAAAAAGATTCCAAGAGATGACCCACCTTCTATAATAGAATTACATTTAGGACAAACGTCCATAATGTTAACGTGAGAAGCAAAGGTTTGCTGTCCATACCTCCACATAAGACTTCTGTTTTCAAGCGATCATTATCATACAACATAGCTATATATATGTAGAATAAAATAGATCCGTCACTAAAAACTGTCACACACTAAATTTAAAAAACGACTAAAGGAACTAATGACTAGCGATACTTTTGAAATATGTTGCTTATAACTAGTACAATAATTTGTAATTTTGACTTAACAAATTATGATTTATAAATATTAGGTGTTACTGGGGGTACACGGAAGATCAGACACTGGAACTCCAGTGAACTGAGCGTATACTATTTATCCAATGCGTATGTGTGTAAGCTAATCATGATATATCTTATGTACCTTATTTGTGTATTCCTGGATAAATAAAGAATAGTATTATTATATGAAAGAAACAACTTCAAGGAACAAATAAAATTCTGGTCGATGCAGAAGCGAAGATATTTGGTTTCTTATTTTTATAGAGTTATGTCAGAAATATAACACTTTAAACAGTTTAATTGGCTCCAAAAATGTGAAGTAAATGATACTGCTATACTTGTTATTGTCGATCATCTGAAAATTCTATCGGTTGATTTAAAAGAAAGATTTTCTGATTGAATACAAATTGATTCCCAACATGGATGATGCGGCCAATATTAGTCGATTTGTCTGATATATCAAATATGCAGTATTAAGAAGAACTAGCATTAATACAAAATGATGAGTCAGCTAAAACTTCATTTAATATAGAAGAAGCGATGGCATGGCTTTGTGACGAAACAAAATCTAATACCCAAATTCAAACAAATGTGCAAGAAAACTATTATAATCGATACTTGTTCTGCTACTCTCTTGATGGAACCAAATTTTCAAATTAGGAGAAGTAAAACTCTTGTTATGTTCCATTTCTTTATTTTCAAATAACTGACACGTGTTTCGGTTTTAACTTTGATAATGATCCGCAAGGACCGAAAGACGTGTCAGTTATCTGAAAATAAAGAAATGGAACATAACAAGAGTTTGACTTCTCCTAATTTAAGAAAACTATTGTTACTGAATGTGGATTTAGTGCTGTAAATGATTTACTGGAAAACAGAAATTGTCTGGATATAAAACAACGGGAAGATTGAGACTGAAGCTAACCAAATTGGAACCTAACATAAAATATTTGTACAGCAAGTATCAAGCACAAGGATCTCACAAAATTAAAATAATAAATTATTACAGAAAAATCTTTATTAAAAGTATTTCGAATTTGAATTTCTGTTTTTCATTATTTGTTTTGAAAATTTGCTTACTCTGTTAATAATTTCCTAGTGATTTCTTCCTAAAACCTATCATTTAAGTGAACAATTAAATTCTTTAATATTAAAAATGCTTTCTATGTTACATAGGGGGGCATAAGAATTTTAGAAAGGCTTAGGTGGGGCATGGCACAAAAAAGGTTGGGAAACACCGTTCTAGAGTAATTAGAGATATAACGTTAAAATAAGAATATTAATATTAATGTACTTAATGAGCAAACTGAATTAACTTACTCACTATTATTAAATCTGTTATAATATTATGAGCAGCCTTTAAAAACAACGTACTTTACTTTGAATAAATTACCATAATTAATTTTTAAATGTTATGGGCAGTACCGCTGAATTTGTTGGAGGTGATTAAGGGGAGGGCAGGACGCCGATTTGGTTCACTAATGCTTATTGCCGCCAGTAGCCCCATGTCTGAGCATGAGGTTGAGCAACCCATCATAATAAAATTTTGACTGAGTACACAATTCACTGATAATACCCTTTCCAAAAACGCAAGTATACATATGGCATAAAACAATTTTAAGTGGCTGCACAACGATAAAAAATGTGTCATGCCCGCCGACCGCGAACTAGCATTACTGTGGCGAACATTCGTGGTATCCGTGAACTAATTGAAACTGACCGGCGACTTGCAGTATACGAAATTGCAACAGAGGTAGGAATATCGTACGTCAATGCTCCTTTTTCCAATGAGTTAGTTGCTCTACCGAAAATTTCCGTCAAGGTGTGAGACACCCACTGACGGAAGATCTTGCTGTTTGTGGAAGGTTTTGAGGCGATACCAAGTAGGAGTTAATGATTTTTTAAGTCACATTGTCACTTATGATAAGACGTGGGTGCATCATTATATTCTAGAATCTAAACAAGCAAATATGACTGGAGAACCCGGAGAAGCTCTACCTCGAAAAGCCAAAACCCGTCTGTCTGCGGGAAAAGTTCTATACAACTGATTTTTGGGATAGAAAGGCATACTGATTGTTCATAAATTACGTAAAGTCAACGTTGAATAAAGCCAAACAGGCTTATCAAAAGAAAAGATGAAAAATCTCCTTCATGACAACGCTCGACCACAGAAAAGCTGCTCTAACCCGAGAAAAAATCGAGATTATTAATTAGGAAATATTGGAACACCCGCCCCTTGTGCCTTTCATTTCCTTGGTTCACTCAAAGACAAATTGAAAGGACGCCCTTTTCACAGTGGCCAAGATATGGAATTGTTTGTGAGCAATTTGCTCAAAAGACGACCGATTACATTCTTCGATAATGGCATCAAGAAACTTCCGCTTCACTGCGAAAAATGTGTTCATAAAAGCGGAGACTATGTAAACAATGTAAGAAACTTCCGCTTCACTGGGAAAGATGGGTACATACATGACAACATTTATTTAGCGAACTTATTCTTAATAATATAGGGATAATGAAGAGGCAAAATGCGGGAGTAATATTTCAAGCCACTTTAATTATTGATATTTTTTAGGATTTTTATTTTAAATAAAGCTGTAATTGAAACTAGTTTACTTTCATTTATATTTGTGCGGGCGTTATTTGGCCATTGATGAAAAAATAGTTTCATCGTATGGTATGCAGTGGCATTTACATGATTGAATAATCAATATGCAAGATTTACCTGCGTGGATTTGTTTACAATTACTAAAGGAAAAACAACACTATTTCCATAATTTGTTATACACGAATGAAATTGATAACATATATTAAATTGAGTGATTGGTATTGACAACGCTTATTGCTCATATATATTTAATATCAATTATAATTGTGAAATGGGTTTCATGTCCACCATTTGCTAATAATTTCGTGTATCATCTAGCAAATATTTGAGTAATCATGAGTGTAATATTCGATCCTAATTACTTTTGATTTCATCTATATTTTTTTTTTTTATTAAACACAAATTCCTGTGTTTCAACTTATTAGAATTGTCTTAACTTCTCATACATAAACACAATTTTGAGACCCAAATGTTTACAGTTTTTAAATTACTTTATATATAATTAAATAAAATCGATATATGAAATAAAATTAATTTGAAAACTTAAAAAACTATGAGATTAATGTATGTCTGTTATGCTGTTGAGGTGGTTCAGGAATAATAAAATATAAAACAACAGAAAACCAAAATAGGCATGGGGGATCATGGGGCGAAAAACAAACATGTTATTGGCGGAATTAAACCGGTGCATAATTGACCAAAGGGATTAAGATTTAATATTTTAGAAGGATTAGAGATTAAGCTGGCAATTAATTTTTGTTACCGATTTCAATTTAGTACCGTTAATATAGTATGAAAATTTTAATAAATTACCACGAGAAAAAGAAATAGAACAGCACTTATTAATATTAAGGTCAAGATTATTATTTGTGAACAAAGATGAAAGATTATTAATGTCATCTTGTAAAGCATTGTGATCATTTTTATTTTATAATAAATATAATGATTTGTCTTAAATGTAATTCAATCGTTGACTACGCTGATAAATTCATAGTATGTGATGGTTGCAACAGGCACATTCATGCAAAATGCTCTGACTTAAGTCCTTTGGAAATTAAGTGTCTCGAATTACGTCAAAATCCTTATAGATGTTTTAAATAAATCTGCCTTGAATGTGAGAAAGGGTTTCAGCAAATACCGAAGCTCATTACATTAATTGATAAACTTAAGGCTGAAATTAATGAATTAAAATCAAAAGTCTACACGCCTGTTGATAACTCAGAAGAAATGATTGCTGAAATCCAGAAACGTTCAAAATGATCTAAAAATATTATTATTTATGGCTCACCTGAAGATGGTAAATCTAAGCACCAACAGTTGGAACGTGATGCTGTCTTAATTAAAAATATGCTGAGTAAATTAAATATATCTGATTCTCAAGTTTATTCACAACGTCTAGGAAAATTTGATGCTACTAAATGGAACTTACGGCCAATAAAACTTCGACTGAGTTCTGCTGATTCAGTTCATCAAATAATTAAACAAATTAAAAAACTTCAAACTGATACGGATTACTCAAAAATCTCAGCGTCTTTTCATCAAGTGATTTTTATAATAATTGTTGTAACTTGGACTCCGATCTTGTTCTGTTATCAGAAACATGATTAAATGACTCTGTATTCAGTAGTGAATTATTTCCTCATAATTTTAGTATCATTCGTTCACATAGAAACTTTTGATTGGTTAATCGTTACTTTGATTGATACCACCGAAATTACAAACACTGTTCCACTCGTTGATTGTATTTTATGCAAATGTCATTTTGCTATACTATTATTATTGGGGTTATTTAAATTCCACCAGACATAGTTATCTTACAATAATTTAGAAATACTAACCTCACAATTGGAAGTACTAATGTATCAAAAATTTATAATTATTGGTGATTTTTATACTCCATCAATACAAATAGGTTTAAGAAATAATAACACTTTGCTAGTATCACGAATTTTTACACTTTTTATTGTGACTAGTTTCGTCCTATTCGGACATTATCAAACGAATACAATAAATTACATTTACAATTCGGTACTTATATATTAAGGTGGCGCAGGTAAACACTTTTACAAAATCGCATTAAATAATGGCGTGTATATTCAACATACGCGAATCACATGCTCGACAATAACCACGTTCCAGATTTAATTCCGTTAGAAATATTACACTTCGCTGAAAAAGGCCTAAGACTCGACTACCTAGAATCGTTGGAAATCCATAAAAACAAAACTAATCCGGAAAACCCCCTAATGAACGACCAAACAGAATTAATATACACGCCATTATTTAATGCGATTTTGTAAAAGTGTTTACCTGCGTCACCTTAATATATAAGTACCGAATTGTAAATGTAATTTATTGTATTCGTTTGATAATGTCCGAATAGGACGAAACTAGTCACAATAAAAAGTGTAAAAATTCGTGATACTAGCAAAGTGTTATTATTTCTTAAACCTATTTCGTAATCAAGATGTATCACAAAGTCATGGCTTCAACAATCAATCATATCCATCAATACAGTATGAACATATGTCCCCAAATTATAAATCGTCTTATTTTAAATATTTCACTGATATCTTTAACATAAAACAATACAACAATATTCATAACACATAAAATTCGTTGTTAGATTTAGTACTATGTAATTACGAAGGTGATCTGTCCGTTTCACATGCAGAGTTGCCTCTTGTTCCTCAGGATAGTTTCCATTAATTTCTTAAACCATCCTAGTGACTTTCTTTCACAATTTCCCAGTAACGATAACACAAGATTTAATTTCGGTAGGGCTAACTTTATATTTTTGTACAGCAAACTTTATAGCTTAGATTGGAGTATACTCAATTCGTTTAATAATGTCGATGAAATGGTTACCAGGTTTTATGATATACTTTATTCTGTACTCTACAAACATGTCTCTACATAGAAATCTAACCAACAGAAAGATCCACCATGATTTTCGTCTGAAATTAAAGGTAATTTAAATTCCAATTCTTATTATCGACAGATGTGGCATAAAACCAAAAATCCACATTTTCTTCAGGAATTTAAAAAATTACGTACTCCAATTAAGCGTCAAATTTCTGAAGCATATTCCTTACTTATTTGCAACACGGAAAATAACTTAAAAGAAAACCCCTCTGACTTATGGAAGAACTACTCGAATCCCAAGTGTGGTGCATACTGACCAGGAAGAATTCACTTATCCCAATGACATAGTTAATGGATTCGCTGATATCTTTAAAAGTAATTTTAATCGAGATTCAAATCCTACACAGGGCAACGATTCAACTGTATATCCGCCATTCTTGATTAATAAAGTGGACGAGTCTCAACTTATTATTATAATGTCACGCCTTCCAAATAAATTCACCGCGGGTGATGATAAAATTCCAAGTTTCTTAACTCGCGACTGTAGATTCGCATTTGCCAGCCCATTGTGTACGACTTTAAATTACTCAATATCTTCTTGTCAGTTCCCAAAGATTTGGAAACGTGCTAGACTATATCCTGTTTTCAAGAAAGGTGACAAATCCCATCTACGTAATTATTGTCCAATATCGATCCTTTCTAACTTTGCAAAAATCTTTGAAAGTGTATTGCATAATAACATATTTAAAGGAGTGAGTCCCTTTATATCACCATATCAACACGGATTTATGCCTGCCACATAGACAACAACAAATCTGGCAACAATTTCGCAATATCTAGCCGATTCTCTAGATGCTCATGGTCAAGTTGACGTTATCTATACTAATTTTTCACGCGTGTTTGACTCAATTGACCATGATTTTCTAATTCATCAACTTAGTCGTTTGGGTGCTGTTCCTGCGGTTACTAAACTCATTGGGTCATATTTACAAAATCGTTCATGTTATGTATTTTATAATGGTTTTAAATCATACGAATTTTCTCCTACCAATGGTGTTCCGCAAGGTTCTTGCCTTGGCCCCTCTTGTTTAATATTTTTATTAATGAGTTATTGGGAATACTTACCTGTCCCGTTTTGGCATACGCTGATGATCTTTAAATTTACCTAAAAATTAATTCTTGGAATTATGTAATCACTCTACAATCGAATTTAAATGTAATTGCTAATTGGTGTAAGAGAGTTAGATTAGTACTAAATGTCAACAAATGTTGTGTGGTAAGTTATTTCCGCACTTGTACTTCACTTGAATTAAGTTATCAGATCAACGGAGACTATTTATCGAGATGTACTACGTTCAAACAGTACTTTTGAAAACCAACTCGAGTTTAAACATCATATTGAATCTGTCCGTACAAATGAATCGAAGGCTTTAGGATTTATTTTTCGAGTTAGCCGCAACTTTTCCAATGTTGATGCTATAAAATCTCTCTATTCCGCCTTTGTGTTTAGTATAATGGAATATAATAGTTTGATCTGGTTTCCTATTTACGCTAGTCACTCACTCTTGTTGAATCGCATTCATCGTCGATTTTTAAAATTTCTATCGTTTAAACTGGACCGTGCTTATCCACCAATGAAACGTCTCAAGAGATCTTTTCCAGCGTCACCGAATAGAGACGCTCGCCGACAGAAGAAATCTGCATTGTGCAACTTTTATGAAGAAACTTTTAGATGGAGAAGTCGAATGCCCTGAAATTCTCGCCAGGGTTCCATTTAATGTCCCTGTAAAACCTACACGATTTTCATCAACATATAGATTACTATCGGCGCGCAGCAATGTATTGCAGCGTTCACCTGTGATTGTATTGTGCCAGTGCGCGGAAAAAAAAATTTTTATTTAGTATTATTATTCAGTTTTGTTTACTACTTCATTTATTTATATTTATTTTTACTTTTATTACATATTCAAATTTTTGCATTGTAATTGGGTTATCCTGTTGGACAAATAAAGATATTATTATTATTGCAAATAACTTTAAATCGTCAGCAAACATCAGGAATTTGAGTATTGAAAGATTTGCCTATATGAAAAAATAGAATAGGTCCACAATGAGAACCTTGCGCTACGACATAGGTTACATCTACTGAATCAGATATGTAATTATCCATTTTTACATATTCCTTGCAATTACGTCGAATTAAATGCTGATAAGATAACAAATTAGTAACAGTAGATCTACTTTAAACAAAACCATGTTACTCTTCAGAAATAATGCGCTTATAAATCCACATCACTTGCTTTGAAAGTATTTAGAAATAGTCGATTGTATTCCATATATTATCCCAATATTGTCTTCTTAGAAACCCTAGTATAAACCCTAGATTCAAAATTCCCAATTCAACCATATTCGAATTTATTTCATCATTTCATACTTTTACGCTTTAACGACTGACCCCATATGACTGGACAAAATAAGGCAGAAAGACCTCTGCTCGATAGCCTTTTGACAAATTAATACATTAACACTTTCATCATCATTTCAAAATTTGCCAATAACTTGATTGTAAGGTAATACTGATGTAATTCCTATCCTCTTTTTTAAACAATTAATTAAATTAATAAAATATTCCTTCCATGAGCGCGGAAATGTACCACTAGATAACGAACAATTAAACAAAGTAAGGATGGGTAATGTTAAAGAGGACACACACCTTTTTAAAAACTAAGAAGGTAAACCATCAGGTCTTGGAAACTCAGAATCATACAATGTACTTAGATAATTTAAAATGTCAATGGAATTAATTGAGAGCGACTAAAGACTCAACACATTCAGCCACTTTAACAATACAATGCACCATAGAAAAGTATTTAGGAAATAAATTTACACATTCCTATCCATCATTACCAACAATGCCATTGTAACGCATTTGTTTAGAAAACCCATGTATCCTACTGCAAGCATCAACAAATTAAAAAAAAAAACCTTAGGATTCCGTTTAACTTTAAATTCCATATTGTTAATAAATTGTTCGTAGAAGGACTTACTCAAATTTGTACTGCGAGCTCTTAGAATTTTAAACTCATCATAATTCTCCAAAGTGCCCGAGGCTTTATTTATTTATTTATTTATTTTATTTATTTATTTATTAAATCTTTGGTATTCTTTCTAAAAAAATACATACAAGAAACAAATTACAAAAAACCTACATAAAATTTTGTACGAAAGAATCACGGGCGGAGTTCACAATAAATTATGATCTTCCACTCAAACCCCATTTGCTCCACGATGTTGGAAGGTCAGCAAACTCCATCTACATCTGGAAGCTGTTATATTATCCATAACACCGTTGTTTATCCACTTTTTAAGAGGAACTTCTGGCAGTTTATGTCAGCATGACAGATATATATATTTTTTCTTATTTTGAACTAACTCGTTTAATTCACCATTAAACCAACGTGGATATGATGAATTTCTCTTACGCTTTACATAACTAAACAAGTAAACACCCATATTTATGATATTTTAAAATTGTTTACAGAAATATTTAAATCCTGATTACTCAAATGAGATTTCCAATCCACAGATGCTAAATAATTATTTAGTGAATCATAATTTTAAGTTTAAATTTAATTTAAAGTCATAATACAAAAATTCATTGAATAATGTCTGATGATCAGATAAAAAATTAAATTTAATACTATAAGCAATATGATGAGTACTATTATTGAACCAAGGATCAATTGATTTCGAAATCTTTAAGGTTTTAATGTTGGATTAAACTAAATCAAGAGAAATACCACGCTTATTAGGATTTAAATTGCACTGTCTCAGATTATTAAAGGCAAGACAATCTCTTAAACATAAATTATTAATAGAAACGCACGCATCAATTGTATCACAAAGAGAACTTTGTATATTATAATCGCCACAAAATATATTTTCTAAATTTGAACGATAATCAATGTGTGATTCTCATATAACAAAAAAATGAGTTTGGTGGAATGTAAGTTGCACCTATAATGACAGTATTATTAACTCTAACAAATGATGATGTTCGATTGACGATTCTGCACTGCATATAATTTTCTGTGTTGGAATGTGTGATGATGTTATCGCGAATTTGTTGCCCTTCTCTTGTGCTTTAATTGTAGCCTGATCTATTTATTTGTTGGATAGATTGTATAATAACTAAGATTTATTTATAGGTGTTTCTATTTTGTGTTCGTAGACCAACCTATTAAATTTTGCAATTTGTTTCTTCGTCTTTTTGTCACCAAACCCTGCTCTCTGTTGAGTTTATTTTTCTAATTTATTTCATCGGATTTAATGTTTTTAATTGTGGTTTTACCTTGTGCTAATATTGTTTCCTAGACACACGGAGTCTTGAAAAATTATATCTTCTACTGCTATCTATTTTCTAAGATCTGTGTCATTAATAATAAGCAACATTTCCCCTAGACCACGAATAAAATTTATAAGTGGGATTTGTCGCCGTCTTTATAAGGGACCATTCGTACAGACAACTCGAAAGTTATAACGGCGATTAATAAAAAAAAGCTAAAGAGTTTAGCCAGGTAATATACTATAAGAATTATACAATGCAAATTAATTTTTACAGATTTATTCATGTTAAAAATGGTAGAAAGCATTTAATTAATTATTTCCATAAATAAGTATTTTTAACTTACAGTTTTGTTTTACATAAAATGATTACGTTATAGAATGACTTGTCTTTAAATGAATTTGCGAATCAAACTACCTGGCTTGCATTTATATACGCCTAGTTAATTTGGTTATTGCTGACGGTAGCGTGCACATGGATGAATAATTAATATGCATGAATTTGCTGCACGTATTTGTGTACATTTATTAACAGGCAAATAAAACCATTTCCATAATTTGTTATACATGAACGAAATTGACAACACACAGTTCATTAAGTGATTGAAATAAATATTGCACATATATATTTGGTATCAATTATTAGAATAGTTTATTATTTACTAATAATGACGTTTATCCTATGGTCAATTATAAGTAATTATAAAATATAATTGACCTTTTATTTATTTTGATTTCAACGTTTAACCTTTGTATTAATACTATTGTAAGGCATTAATACCCTAATAATAATAATTGTGATTTCGATGGATTTAGATTTAAATCAAGAATTTCAGACAATTGACAGATTCTTTTAATATCTGAGTTTAAACATACTTCAGCTTCTTGATAACGATCTGGTACAAACGACAAATAAATCTGAATATCATCCGCATACATATGCCCCTTCCAATATTCAAGGTGATCTAGGTTTGTTGAAGTATAAAGCAAAAATAATGCAGGGCCAAGGATTGAACCTTGAGGAACCCCTTGTTTAACATCAGAGAAATCATAAGAAAACGAATTTATTATGACACCTTGTTTTATATTACTAAGATAGTTATTTATAAGGTTTTAAGCAGATGGATCAAGACCCAGAAATTCAAGTATCACATTTAAAGTACAGTGATTTACTCTATCGAATTCCTTAGAGTAATCAAGAAGTATAATTGCTGTGACCTTACCTGAATCAGTAGCCCTTAAAATATCGTCTGTCATATTTAGTAGAGTTGTCTCGCAACTGTAACTCGTCCTAAATCCTGATTGGTGGATTGGTAATAGGTGATATTCATTCACAAATTTCAGAAGTTCAGAAGTAGCATTTTTTCAAATAGTTTAGGCAAGGTGGGTAAAATACTTAATGGACGAAGATTTTTAGGTTCAGTGGGATTGTTGATTTGATACCAGAACTTTCGCCCATCTACCTATTTTATATTTTTTTGAAGCATTCAATAATTGATATTCCGTAGAGCTAAGAAAAAGGGCAAACAAAAATGTTTGTCTTGCATTAAAAATTTTAAAAAATCCACAGTATTTACCTGTATTAAAAAACAACAGAAAAATGTATTATAATTATCTAAAATACACAAATTCAAAAAAAGTACCTATAAGAAAATAACAAACGATAATATTAAGTATACATGTAATATAATAAATTTATGCACAGTAAATACATATTTTATTATTTATTAATTCATTATAATTATTAATAAACTAAATACGTTGAATACTAAGGAGGTTAAAAATTATTATATTTCTATATTCAATAATAGTGGGCTTAAAAATATTAAAACTTTGTCAACAATGATAATCAGTCTCTTAGTTCATTATAAAATAAAATATACGTAATATATGGTTAATTATGTCCGCATTTTAAGAAACCATTCACTTATAATGGAGTATTTTTTTATAAATTGGCAAAGATCATCTTTAGTTTCGAATTAACTACTACTTATTTAATATTAAATAATTACAGAAATTACATCAACATAACTATTAAATATGCTTTGCCACATTAATATTTTAATCTATGAATCGCTCCTGCAAAGTAAAACTTCGCCAGTCGTACTTCCTTTCATAAAAATCCAATTTATTCTGCTCAGATACTTTCAACCCCGATCCGGATTTCTTTAATCTAAAGTTATATCCACTCGTATGCACCGACCACACAGCCTTACTTACATCTTATAATTTGCATTCTTTTCTCTACGAACATTGCTTAATTCCCTTGAAACATCGGCGTATTAGAATTAATCATTTAATCATAAGCTTCTCGTTCTTTCCCACAGCGTAAATTTATCTTCGCCCAAATATAAAATCAGTACATCAGAATCTTCCCTTTAGACCTGTAAATATCTTTGTATTATATTAAGCTCAAAATTAATATATTTATATCCTATGCCCTTTACATTATATAAAACAAAGCGTATGCGTTTTCGATATCTAACGTATGAAAAGCAAGCTATCACTAAATAAGCAGCCTGAAATATATATTAAGCGATTTAACGCAGATCTTTTATGTTTTTCTTGGTACAGGTGAGGCTTGTAACGAATTGTATGTATTTGTTGTTTGAATAACGTAAACTTTCAAACCGAGTTTAGCAATAAGTTCAGGTAGAAGAGTGGTTTCACCTGAGTAAATGTCTGCTTCTCGTGACATTGCTGATAGCAGCGAGCATGAACAACGATAGATTAGAGGTGCTGGTGTAAATATCTGATATATAGCGGTAGATCTTAAGTGGAGATAATTCCACTAATTTCCACTATTTTTTCCAATTAGTGGATTTATTCACTCTAACAGAACCTTCTGTATCGATAGTAATATCAATGATGTCTGGATTATGATCGGAACTCAGCTCGTTCGTCGTCTAAATGTCGTATTTCGAATTAACATTGGAAGATTTCAAGATCTTGCTTGATTTCACCCTATATCAAGCTAAATCTTGAAATCTTCGTTGTGGTGGAAAAGGTGGGGTTTTCGGGGTTCATAACTCTGATGTGACGACAGTTATCCATATAGTCTAGGAAAAGTTCCCGTTGGTAATAATTTTAAGGTTGTTTCAAACAGCATTTAAAATCTTTATTCAGTAGAATTGAAGACTAAGATTATCCTTAACCATTTTTATACGGTAGCTAGGAGAATATTTTAACTACTGACTACTGCAGCGGTACAGTGGAAGAAGTGAGTGGACTACTGCCCATTTAATACAATCAAGCGCCAAGTATGAGCTTGATTCACTCGCTCGCTTCGTTCTTTGTTGCACCAAATCTTACTTTCATGCAGAAAAGCGTAGCGTAGTTGTTGTACAAATAACTATATATAGTCCTTGATTTTGATCAGTTTATATTTTAAACTCCTGCAAGTCCCTCTTAATTTCTGCTGTATTATTTAACGGGTGTCCAACAATTATTGCAGTCCCGGGTGGCGTTGGAATCAAAAACGTAGGTCAATTCTTTCATGTGCCAAATAAATGAACTGACATGTTAGTTGTCAAACATAACCTAAATGTGCATTAAAAATGTCAGTTCATTTATTTGCAACATGTAAGAATCGACCTACGTTTATTATTCCAACGCCACCCGGGACTGCAATAATTGTTGGACACCCGTTAGATTATGAATTTTAAATCTTATTTTTGGATCAAATGTTATTTAGAGAAATTTGCTGTATTAAGAAGGAAACATTGTGTATTTATTTTTAGTAATTTTGTGTTATAAATTTTGAGTACAGGTAAATAGGACAGCCCTTTGTCATCTGCATATAAGAATGAACAGGTACATTCTATGAACGAGTTTTATAATCCTACATTTTAGTGCTTAAAACTTTCTAGTAAGTTAGTGCATTTTATTGTTTTCATTTTTAATGTACTTTAAATACTTTAATCATAGTGGTGGTTGCGACCGTTACTACGTGGCAATTCATAATGAACACTGAATAAAACACTTACTACGTTTCGACTTTTGATAATGATCTGACCTATGCAAATATTCGACACTATTCAAAGAAAATAATTTTCTACGTTTTAGAAATTAGTGCCTAATTGGATAATTGAAATTGTGGTATTTTTTTTTAAATTAGGCAGATGTATTTTTCCGATTCCATAATGTCATTTCTATTTCCTTAGATACCACCTTTATCTATATAAATGTAACTATTTTTAGTTGAATTTACTATCTGCGTGCGCAGTACTTTCATGATGCGGGGAGTTATTATTGTTGTGCAAATTTAAATGTGACTGTAAACATTTAGGTCAAGAGAAACCATAAACTTGTAATAAGATAGCATATGCAATCTTTAATGGATTTTCTATAGAAAGAACCAAACTGTATACATAAATTTAATAAGTTTTATGGATATGTATATTTTCTAAATGTAAATAAATTATATGATTAGAAATAGGTATTTCAAAATTTTAGCTGGAGGAGTTTGGATAGAAAGAAATTCTTGATCGGGTTATGAAGAGGTAGTGAGATTTTTAGGAATTATACTTAAACAAACAGAAAACCTCGATGCCATATCAAATCAAAAGTTTCTTGGATATCTAGGAGAACTATAGCCGATTTCTGATTTTTGAAATGTGCTGACAATTTGATATTAGGATTGATAAGGATGTGGAATAGTGTTTTGAAAATAAAGGTTTATACAGTCTATCATGCTCGAAAAGGAAATACCAAGCGTAAATTATATGAATATTTATGCAAACGGAAATGGCAATATCAAGACGAGCACTGCAAATACAAGTGGCGGCAGTTTAACACCTGAAACAACGGTGGAGGACCTGATTAATTATATAAAGGCTAAAACTGAAGTCGAACAAGCAAGCGCACAAGAGTTAAAATTGTATTCATCCGCCGCGTATTATAAAGTCACGGTCCTCGAAAATAAAAAGGAAAAAAATACTAACGGAATAGTTTTGACCGGTGGATATAAATGTCCAGTTACTTTGATACAAGCAGCGATCCCAAATCACAGTTTTCTAAAAGAAAATGGATCAATAAAACATAATTTTATATGTCATACAGGACTATACGAAATGTGTGCGAGAAACAACGCAGTCAATTTGATATAATTAACATCTTGCACTTAAACATATAATCTCTAGGCTCGATTTGGTGAATTTGTCACAAAAATTCCACTGTGAAATTGCGGCGATTGACCTAATTAATAGACCATGTATTGTAATAACAATATACCGCTCATCAAATGAGAACTTTGAGGTATATTTAAATATTTGTTCAGTATTATTGGGGAAATTAAATTTCAATTCCTACAAAGTAATTATACTAGAAGATTTTAATAAACATTTCAATACCTATACTCCTAATAAATTAGATTTTATGGATCTGATAAATTCGTTTGGCCTTAACGCAACAAAGGAACAAATTATATTCAGCATACAAAAATTGGACCTGCATTTTGTGATAAAACTATTGGGAACATTGATCAAACTCTATCATGGAAAAAACACGTTGATGTTGCAAGTTATCAAAAGTGGTGTACCTATTACGTAACTTAAAACAAAAATTATATATACCGGTACTCAAGACAATGTATTTTGTCTTGTTTCAGTTTAGCTGAACCTTGAAAAGAAATTTTTAAAATTCAGCGCCGCATGATTGATCATGATGATCACATGATTTGTGATATAGATGATTTTAGCTAAATTGATATTCTTATTTTTGTATTACATTTTAAAATGTAGTATGTACTGTTGTTTTTATAATTTTAAAGTTATAATTTTAGTTTTTACTTATTTTGATATGCTTGTGAAAGCTACATTAAACTTTATAGTAATTTTATTTATTTTAAAATGTACAAGTTAGCGATTTATATCAGATCTCCGTCTTAACTTATGTAAACTATTTGTAGTTCAGGCATTAATAAATTATTCTATTATATTCTATTATTATTATATAATACATAGGTAAATAGCATTTTAGGATACTTTTAGGTATATTGACATAACCAGAGAAATTGTTTTTACGATTATATAAACTGATGATATTTATTTTCTCATATTTCGTATGAAGTTTTAATTTGGTATAAAAAAGACAGTTGTTTCTTTTGGTTTTGTTCATATTAAAATCGTTATTTATGACAACATAATGAATATGGGTTTCGTGAGATAGTGTTTTCAATTGAGGAGGATTAGTGGATATAAACTAAAAAATGTGGTGCGTGAATAAAGGGAGTTAAATAAAACAGTGTAAACAATCATTTGCGCTGAAGATATGCTTTGCTGCAACTTGACCAATGCGATGGGAATGAGCACAGAAAAGAAAATTTGCATGGAAGACCAATTTTGTTTCTTCCATAATTGGTCCTCTATTCAAATATTCCCTTCTATCCTCAATCAAAACAATCGCCATGGTTTAATAGTAGCAACAACCTTAAACATTTTTAGTTTATATCATTATGTTGACATGTAAGAGGTTATTAAGAAGAATTTGAATATGGAGAGACTTAATGTTTGTGCAAATGAGATCTATGTTAGCCATTCACTACCACCGAAGAGAATAATATTTGGTTAATCCAGGTCGAACGATAAACCTTGTCTGTAAATTGTACATGAGTGTCGATACCAAACGATTTCATGTAAGGTGTGCTTAAATCTTCTAATAACGTTTTTTTGACAAATTTTAATCGATAGCCGCTGATCTTTTAGTTCACATTTAAGATTAACATTCTGTATTTTTTGTATTGGTCTTGTTAGGACAACGGGTCGCCCAAACTCAAACCTGAATTTGATGGAAAATGTGGACTCATAACTTGGTTTCCCTTCAGCGGCTACGGTTGCTGCTCTCTCGACGCATGTGCATGTATGAGTTGGAGGGGATCATATACGTAATATGTGTGCGATCTTCTGCGTCTCTGCAGTATATATTTTGATCTTTATTGGATAAGTTCATTTTTGGTGTTAATTATGAATTTATACTCATTAAATTTGTGTGCGAACCAACTTTCCGCAAATTTGTTTCCCGATATATCTGCGGTGGTTACTATTATGTATGTAAGTATTCATATGATTTTATTTGTAGCCGACGTTTGAGGTTATGTTTGCATAAATTTACTTTGAATCGCTTGAGTATCGAATTGTTTCCGATTGAGTATTTAATAGTATTCGTCTTAGTGCTTTAGATGAAGAATGAGTGGTTGGCGCGGTATTTTGATAGACGCAATAAGTTAAATTTTGTACCGTTTTCTTTACCATCTTGCCATATTTTATTTCTTTAGGCCGACCTTTCCTCCTCACCACCGTTGCTATTTCTACAGCGGCGAATCATGTAGGTTCTGACTTGGTTCTAAAGCCAGGGTCAACTTCCATGTCGGAAGGAGGTGAGTCTTCCCTATTCATGTTATCGCTAATTCTATACTGATAAATACAAAAATAGAAGACATAATAGATCGCCCTTGAATATATATATATATATATATATATATATATATATATATATATATATATGTGTGTGTGTGTGTGTGTATGTGTACACTTAAATATTAATAAGTAATCTCAAAGGCAATTTCTTGTTTACATCAAATTAATAGATTTAAACTTCAAACATAACAAAATTTTATAGAATAATTCGTCTAGACCAAGATATTTTAAACGATTAAATAATACTATTGATACGTTTAATATAAATTTACATCAAACATTGGTAAGTTTAATTTGTTTTTGTGAGCGCTTAGTTAC
>OZ018388.1:36482808-36521370 GCA_963969525.1 Ontholestes murinus
GCCTACCACTGTTAACAGGATGGCCACTTTCTTGTCGTCCGCTACATCGTTAGCCTTGAAATATTGTTCCAAGCGTGCTACGTACGTCGACCAATTTTTAACTCCTAGTTCAAATTCACTTATACGTCCAATCGACATTTTTAATATTTAGTTATTCTGTTTTTTATATCCTCGTCGCCAATTGCTACAACTTAACTTAGTCTTGCTCAATATTAAATAATTTGTGGTTCTCGGAATGCAATGATACACTTTTTTCTACTGACAACTCACAACTGTTTATTTTCCGACACACTCTAAGATATACAATAATGGGTACAAAAGTATTTAATCGCACATACACATAAAACCGGTTTTACACCCAAAACATAGTAAGCCGGTTTTACACCAAAATATATTATTATCATTCACTCTATCACACATACAAATACAACACAACACTCACAAAACACCCCAATCAAACCGACCACCCAACAATTTCAAAACACATACAGCATAACCACAACGACAGAATTCACTGGTCTACAACTAGTACAGCATTGGATAAACAACACAAAAGACACGGAGGCCGTTATTTTCAAAACAAAAATGGGGTTTGTATTAAAATCCAACAACAATTCAGCCACGTGTGAACATAACCTTAGCCTGCTAAAATCAAAAAACATCGTCCACCAATACGCATCGACATCGTATGCTCCGCGCGAACGCAACCCAGCCGCGCCGTCCTACTCATGCGTGATCCGCAGTCTGGAGCCCGAAATCGAAGACGCGGCAATCAGCGAACGCTTGAACGCGAGCGGCATTGAATACCAATACTACCGCCGCATCATTTCAAAGCCACGGGGAACAAAACGAGAATAGTGCGAATTATAACAGCGTCGCAAAGCGCTTACACCAAACTGCTACAGCAACACTTCCAATATATGTGCAAGATATATCCTGTCGAGGAAATCTTCGCCCCACAGCCCTTGCCTGCATCCTGCAACAAATGCAGTAAATTTGACCATGCCACAACGGACTGCAAGGAAAAAGTCACCTGCGCCAAATGTAGCGGCGAGCACTTTACTTCCGCTTGCACCACCCAACTACCACCTAAATGTACATCATGCGGAAAGGAAGACCACGGCGCCTGGTCCACTAAGTGCCCCAACCGCCCCATGCAGCCAATCCAGGGAATCCCCAACTTGAAAATTCACTGCACAAATAAAAAATCAGCAGACATTGATGACATTGCTATCAAACAGACTCGAGTTCACAAACCCATCACCCTTCACGACCACATTCTTGATACTTATGTAACAGCAATAAATAACCCGACTAACACCGACCGCCAAACTCTCATTAAAAAGCTAAAAGAACGCTTTATAGATTCATATCAAATCGATACGCATGCGTCATTTACAGGAAACCGAATGTTCCTAGTCATGTTCGATCTAAAATATCCCGATGCCCCTGTCCCAACTGTCCCTCCTGAAGGCGTTCACTCCGCTCACTCCGTTGTTTAAAATGGCTAATCTTTCTTTCATTTATTCCAACATAAACTCGCGCAATAACAAATCCCACATCCTATTCAACTACCTCAATACTAACCCGACACACGCCTGCTTACTTGTAGAAACTAAATCCAAGAAACCCTTCTACTTCTCCAACTGGAACCATATCCAAATCTCTTCCACTGTCCACAATAAAAATTACAGGGGAGGCTTACTTGCAACAACTCACCCTAATTTGAAAATATTAAAAGCAACCCCCCAAAAATTAACAATCCCCTCGACGAATGTCTGCACTTTATCTTAACACACCAGTCCCTTCAAATCCACATATTCCTTGTTTATATCCATCCTAACTCTCCTATTGACGACTCCATATTCATTAAAGCATCCCTATATCCAAATACTATCATCATAGGGGACTTTAACATAAATAAAAACAAATCCCGTCACCTATCCTCTTTCATTTCCAATTCTAATTTCGTGCGTATCCATACTCCCCCAACGTTTATAATGAATCAACACCAATCCACTACACCCGATTTACTCCTTTGCACCCAAAATATCCAGTCCTTTATACATGATGTAAATCTTATTCCTGAACTGTGTTCTGACTATTTATCCATAACCTTTAAAATAAAATCTCTCCAGCCAGTCCCTCAGCCTTCTCCTACCCTCATATATGATTTCAAAATTGCGATATAGACCAAGTTTCACTAGACATTACCCAATTTATATCCTCCAATCCGAACATTAATCTTAACTCCATACAACAATTCAACAATACCCTATCCCAATCCATACAAGAAAATACCCCTAAAATCAATAAATCATACTACAAGTATCCCTTGCCTAAATTCATCCTCCGACTTTTAAAACATAAACGACAACTATATAGAGACATTAGACTTACTGACACTCCAGAACTTAGACAGAAATTTAACAATCTTAACAAAGACATCAAACAAATTATTCTTCAATATAAGACAGACATCTGGCTAAATGCATGTAAAGACATAAATGACCTTAAAGGAAAGACATTCTGGACAAAAATCAATCAACTTTCAAAATATAAAAAAACTGACAAACTACAACAGATAACAGACCCGGACACCGACGAGACAGTCACTGACCCATACATAATTGCTGACAAAATTTCCGCACATTTTAATGAGACCTTTAAAAGACTACAGGACATAAATTTGGACAACAACTTTTCAAATATTGTAGACAGTTGGTTTAACGACTTTTACAACGGACTTATTTACCGAAGACGGTTACAATTACATCATAAAAAGAGGAAAAAACACTGCACCCGGACACGACCACATACATAGACGAATCCTTAAATCCCTACCTCCCCATGTCCATCACCACATCCTCAACATAATTAATTATTCTTACCAACACAATTATTTTCCACCAGAATGGAAAACTGGCATAATAATATGTATCCCTAAATGAGAACATGAGCCTGCCCTTATTCCTAGCTATCGCCCCATAACACTCCTACCAGTCCTAGGTAAACTCTACGAATCCCTCCTCAAAAATAAAATCCTTTTTATAATTGCAGACCGTATCCCTAAATATCAATTTGGTTTCTCTACCAGCCTCCCACTTACCATCCTTACGTCCAATTTTCAAACTACCCACCTTGAAGGCAAATCCTCTGCAGCACTCTTCCTTGATATCCGTAAAGCCTTCGATTCCGTATGGCACAAAGGTCTCCTATACAAATGTCACCTCCTTAATATCCCACCCCATCTTATACATATCCTAAAATCATTTTTGTTTAATAGATCCCTTAAAGTAAAAATTAACAACTCCTATTCCTCCGCATTCACACCTGAACAAGTAGTTTCACAAGGTTCCCCTCTATCCCCACTCCTTTACAACATCTTTTGTTCCGACATATATAATCCCGATCCAAAATACTTCAATATCTCCAAATATATCCTACAATTTGCTGATGATACCGCCCTTATATCCCATGCTCCCACCCTATCCAAAGCCCTGCAAACCTTACAAGAGCTCATCGATACCCTCGAACTTTGGTGTGCCAAATGGAGAATCAAAATTAACCCTCGAAAGTCCCAGCTCCTTATTCCCTACCACCAAATCGCTAATTACCCATATATCATTTCTACTTCACAGAACCCTATATATCCTTTCTCACACATTAAATACCTTGGATTTAGTTTCGACACAAAGCTCAAATTCAAGAAACATGCTTGCCTCATTAAAGATAAAATAACAACCCGAGCAAAATTTTCAGAAACCTAACCTACAGGCAGGCAGGTATAAACATTAAAACAGTAGCTTTAATTTATAAAATGATCTGTCGCCCCCTAATTGATTATGCATCCATCCTATTTTTCACAGTCCAGAATCCTACACTACACCATATTTAGGTCAGCGAGCGAGCCTCCCTTAGGACCCTTACCAAACTCCGACATCCCTTAAACCCACTACACAATCCCTCAAACCAACTCCTTTACGATACTACCCTGATAATCCCCATACAAGAACGTCTTCAATCTCTTGCTGAGAAATTCTCCAAAAATCCCTTTAATTACCAAATCCTATCCCTATATTGTTTCCACAGAAACCCCACAATTCCTCCAAAATACAAAAGTCCCCAATCAACAATTTTCGAACTCATTCTATCATATCATCCATTTACATACTGACTGACTGACATTCGACATAAATGACTAACCTTGGCAGAAAGACCTCTGGTCGATAGCCAATTAAAAATGACAGTTACATAACCACTTTTTCACTTATTGTACGTTTAATTTAATATTTGTAGAATATATGTATGTATCTGTATGTTAATAAAGATGTTGAATATATATATATATATAAAGCAATGGAATCAATTTTTTCCTATTACAAAGTGCTTCTTATGTCCAGAGGCCAAAATTTTATTTTTAAAATGCAAAGTGACGGTAACTTAAGTTACTAATCATTTTTATTTTAACACGCACAAAAAGAATATATGTTTTAATAAATTATAATGTGAGTATCAAATTGTGTAGTTTTTAATTTAAAAACTTCGCCGCATGCTTTATGCAAGGCTTGCGGCTAAATGCGTTCTCAATTGGGCGCAGTAAGAAGGCTTAGGGAAGCAATATATAAAATTTTAATTTAATTTTCCAACCATATTACTCATTTATTTACTCCAATAAATATTATTTCAGCAATAGTAATATAAATAAATTTGTTATTAGTATATTATTTTCAAACCTATTTATTATTATATTTGTATGAAATTTATTTTTAAATTTATATTGTATACCATAATATTTGTATTAATATTTGTTTAGGAAAGTCTACTTTAAAAAATTTAGAACATATATGTTTTAGCTTCTGAAATGAATACAGAACATAGATATGTTGAAGGGTATCTGATAAAAGTAAAAAAATCGTATTGCGTTTTTCTTCTTAATATAAATAAAATTTGTATGGATTTATAGTACGAAAAATCTTATATTCATCGATTCGGAGTAGTATAAGGAGATCTTCTAGCATCATCGCGATTCTACGAAATTCAATATTAAATTCCACTCACGGAATTCAAATTTATCACTATTCCATTACCAGTTAGTGCAAACGAAAATATTTTTCTACATATATTTCAATGGATATATCGATTTCTCTGAATAAATTTTTCCTACTGAAAAGCTTGTTAAGACAATATAAACTGTGTGATTGTAATTTAAAAAGTGGGTTTAGTTTTCTCTCATTTTAAATTCTAATATCTTGAATTTAATAGATCCATTTGTTAGGTATTTATGCTTACAAATAATAAATTAAGTTAACTTGAAAATTAAATTTCTAAGATATAGTTTCTAATAATTTAAAACTCATACCTATATTGTAGTTAAAAATAATTACTTACAGGGAAGTTTGCATGTTTTTAATATTGTTAATATCAATAAACAACATTTTATTGCCATTATGTAATAGTTCGTTGGGCTACATCAAGAAAATAATTCATATTATGTTAAAAGCTGCCCCATCTTGTTTTAAAACATAAACATTTAAATTATAGTGCATTAGATGAAAATACCTATATGAATAGAAACATGGTCTTTCTTGTATACAGCAGATAGCTCCTTTACCCTTAGAGTTTTGCTCCCTCTGAAAGATGAAAATTATCGTTGTGGGGTTTTTATTTTTTTCCATTTGAAAATGAAGTACAACTCACCACCACATATATCTCCAATTACCTTGAAATATAAACTGGCACATTTAAATAACACTAGACCACAAAACGTTAGTCTTCTAAATGAAGTCCATTGATAAAAAAAAATATTGAGCACTTTAGTTAATAAGTTCTTTAACTTTTATTGTCTTAGGCACTTGATTTTTATATTTAAGATTAACAAAAATTGTTTACCATATGGATTATATTCCATATGGTTTCCAAGGATGTAAAATTTCCTAAACAAGCGGCTATCTACATTTTATCGGGACTTTATTGCGTTTGATTGTAGTTAAAAGTTAAAATGTGTTGGAAATTAGTAATACAATTAATTTTTTAATAATTATTTACTTAGACGTATTAATTTGTCGTTATATTTCAGAAAAATATAATGGCGTTCGTAGTCATTGCCAGGTATTCTGCTTGAATTTTTGTAGGAATTGAATTTTTATCATATAAGCCAGAATTTGTTTAATAATTTATTGGTATTGAAATTGTAAGTTTACTTGCGATACAAGTTCATACTGACTCCCATAAAAATGCAACACCTAAAATTTGTTGTACGATTTTATTGAAATTTCAATATAACAAACCAATGATAAAAATTTGAAAACAAAAAGTTAAAAGTTTTTTTAATAATGAGTTGCTTCGCCACGATATGTAATGCACTCATTTAAATCTCCTGGCATGCTATCATAAGCCTCTTGAATCCATAGCTGGAGATCATGTAAATTATCGCGAGCACTTGTCGTATGACGGCGCGCATTATCCTGTTGGAATATTGGATATTCCAGCATTTGAAGATAAGGAAGTCCAACGGGTCTAGCACATTAAAAATGTAACCAGTTCCATTTAGGATCGGCTACCATAACCAACGCATCCATCTAACTATTCTATGACCATCGTTACTCGTTACTAAACACAATTTGAGCCCATTTTTGCGGCCAATTCGCTCTTCCTTTGCTCCATTCTAGCCTGCGCAGATGGTGAAGTAGTGTAATAGCAAGACATAAACATAGACGATATAAACGCAGCTTATTAAACCATATCCGGCTATAAACAGATGATATTTATATTCTACTAGTCCTACACCTCTCATGCAATCATTTGCAACTGATTAAGTTGTTGGAAATCTGTCTTTTGTGGGGAAAAGTTATAAGGGACGTTCTTCGCGATCTGTAGTTCTCATGGGACGTCTAGATCCAGGGCGACGTTGTTAAACCCCTTCCTTGGATAATATGGACCAATATCTCAATACTGTTGTAAAATTTCGGTTTATTATTACAAGTAATTTCTTTTAGTGAAAGTTTAGCCTCTCTCATACCAATAATAAGACCACGTTCAATCTTGATGTTGACATATTCTTGGCATTGTTCTCTAGTTTAGAAAGGAATAATTTTCTTTAAATTCATTGTTACTAAATATGTTCCCGGAGACTTGTACTAAAGATAATTATATCATCCAAATAGACTAAACCTGGTTTAGTTGGTTTTTCCTTAATCTATTTCCAAATTACTCTTTGAAATGTTGATAGTGTATTTTCAAGAACAAATGAAATTCTTAAATTATTCTAATGATCATTTTGCTGTTTTTGAATATCCTGTTCGTCAGTTTTACTAGTAGTTTAGTTTATTTTATTTTATTAACTGTACAAGTCCTACAAAGAATATAAAAAGTAACATACATTTACAATAACCTAAAATTTGATGGGAAGATTTGAAGGCGGAGTTCACATGGTAGTGTTCTTCCACTCAAACTATTATTTCTCAGATCCGTTGTTGATCAGCAGGTGATTATTACCATTGAGGCAATATTTTTGCCATTGCTAGTGGCTATTTTTGTCCAATTTACTTGGATAAAATAAGACATGTATGTCAATGTGAAAAGTATAAGCTCCATCTAATATACTGGCCGCCATAAGTAAAAGGTACTCACTTAAGATTATATGTACTCCATTGCTTATTATTTGCAGTCTTTATGTTAGTACGCGATATGAGAGGATCTGCTAATGCTATGTTCTCCCAACAGGAATAAATATCAAAATATGGCATGGCAAATGTGCCACTTATACAATTTGTGTTGTAAATAGATGTTATAAACTTTTTTACAATTATTCTACATGATAATAATTACACTATCTTTAGGCAGTACTTTTATCTAATAGATCTACACCAGCCATGTAACAGGTGTCCAACAATTATTGTAGTCCCGGAAGGCGTTGGAATCAAATACGTAAATACGTAGGTCAATTCTTACATAATAAATTGAACTGACATTTTGTCTAACATAATTTAAATGTGAATTTAAAGTGTTATTAACTTTAATAAGTAATTACAATATTACATAATTTACATTTAAATAATGTCTGACAATTAAAATGTCAGTTCAATTTATTTGGCACATGTAAGAATCGACCTACCTATCACCATCCGGGACTACAATAATTGGTGGATACCCGTTATATTGTATTCGGAAATTACAAAAGGGTATTTTTTCAGAACCCTCTATATTTCCTTAAAAAACCTAGTTGATCATCATTTAAAATCAAAAAACTAGATTTCCAAAACATATTTTTACAGCTCCCTTATTTCGTTTCAATGCTTACCTTAGTCGTCTGACTTCTTGAACACCACTTCCACCTGCACTTTTCTAACGTCTTCTATTTCTACTTAATCATTACGTTTGTGCAAAATGCGATCTTTATTGCTATCTGTATTGCTAAAACCAATGATGTCGTTACTATCTAGATCACTTCCTTTAAGAATCTTTTTCTTGTTCATACTAAAAGAATAATTAAAAACAATAAACTCAATTTAGCATTGCTGATAAGTTTTATAGTCAAGAAAACGAATGTAACCGATCGGCAATTGAGCAATATTCGATTTCTTTCAAAAATATATACCAATATGCACATTCATTACACGAACTGGTAAAAAATACATTCATACCTTTTAGACGTAAAAAATTCGATTTTCATAAAATGAAAGAGTTTTTTGAACTAAACTGCAAATAATAGTGAAGTCAGTGTAATCATGTTACTCGTCGGTTGTCTGCGATATCAGAAAAATCAGACATAAACTGATATGACCTTCACCTACAAAAAAATGTTAAATTATAGAGCAGTACGTAGTCGAGTACATGCTTTACGTTACAAATCTATATTTTGTTTAGTGTAAATTTGAATGGTATATTATTTAGTTGATTGCCGAAAAGCAACATTATGCATATAAAGGTTAATGTATGATTTGATAATTTGATTAATATTTCTTCAAAAATTCCCATGACTAAATACAGATTTATTAATTGGGAAAAATGTAACTTACATTATCTATCCTTTAGTAGATCTAACCCATTTCAAAACAATAAAAGACGTTCAAAAAAGCTATAAGTTTCATAATTTTAGAAGTATGTGTTCAACTAGACACTATGAAACTAAACTTACAAGCAAATCATGAAGAAAATACTACTTAAAGGCTTTAAATGTCTCTCAAGGGAAGAAAATCTAGGAATTATGGCTTATTTCTGGACAAGCATGATAAAATATTATGTAGCGATAGTAACTAAAAATGATACTTATTATAAATTTGCAGTCATATTATTCAATTAGGATAAATATATAATTTAATCATAAACTTTATTATTTTTTAAATACATAATACTATTACTTTGAAGGCAGAAAGATCTCTGGTCGATATACTTTTGACAAATTAATACATTAACACCTTATTATGTTATTGTAATTATGTACAAAATTTGTCAATAAATACATATATGTATTATTATTACTTTGATTTACTTTGTAATATATTATCTTTATTACTTTCCCTATATACGTAGTATATAGGGGAAGTATTGTTTTCGTGATTTTTTTTTCAAAATTTTTTTTTGCGGAAATATCCGTTTTGGGGCCCCCTGAGTCCATTGCACTAATTTCTGGAAAAAAAAAATTGTGTGTCTGTGTGTCTGTCTGTCGGTGGGCGCTGTATCTCAAAAACGAAACATCGTATTGAGATGAAACTTTAAACTTAAGATTTTATTGTTAAAAACTGGAACTGAAAAGCTTTTGGTAAACATTCATAAGCCGGAAGTGGTTGTTTACTCGAGGCGTTTTTTTGTTTTTTCGTGATATTTTTCTAAATATAAAAAAAAATTAAAAAATGGTTCAAACAAAAGTTAAAGGGAATGAAGAACTGAACAAGTTTTGTAAAAACATATTTTTCATAAAATTCTTGACTTTTGAGAAACAAAATAAAAATTGAAAATTTTGACATTTTTTGCCAATTACTAATAAACTATTAGAGATACATGAAAAATGTATTACAAATAATTGTAGAGAATTAAAAATTGAACAAATTATTAAGTATAACCTTTTTACGTAAACCTCATAGTTTTCGAGAAAAATATAGGGAAAGTGCTATGATGGCCACATCACCATTTTTAATTATATAATTAATAAAGTTATATTTATTTGACAGAGGTATCACTTACTTTATTATATTATATACAATGGAAGAATATGTTATGGGTATCTGAACACACCTTAAGTTTAATGGGTATATACCCTCGTTTTAGGTCGGGACCGGTAACTAAAACACCACAGAAATTACTTAAACTTTCATATTTCCCTGGAGACATACAAATCCTCGAGCTCGTACAATTTATACTTTGCTTGCGACACGATTCCCTTAGCCACAATCTAACGTTTAAAATGCGGTGATTCATTTAAAGTAATAAGCCCATATGATGCAATTTAATTATATTTCTTCTAAACAGCGATTTAATTTTATGAGTTAACAGTCGATCCGAGACATATAAGATGTGATAATGCTTTTGTCAGTAATTTACGTAATATCTGAAATGTCGAAAATTTAAGGAGAATTAAATCACATTTTATAATTATATATTCATTTCTAGTTGCTTAAAATTGATTTATATTTAAATTAGGGCTTTAGTTTTGATTTCACGCTTCACTTCTCAATTTCAATTGTATTAAATTTCGAACAAAGTTATTAGCTAAGCCTTGCGACTTTAAAGGAATAACGTTTAGTGAATCACAAATTAAAATTCTAAGTCATCAATTTTAGACTTTAGAAATAGAACTTCAAATTAATTGGTCTGAGAATAATTCAGATTTAATATGTGCTGACAGTAATTTTGTTATTCTAAAAGGTCTGTTGAAGTTTTTACCTGTTTTATTTTCTTTATATTTGTAACTTGTTCCGTAAACTGGACAAAAAGTACTTCAAATGCGTTATTGGAATATTGATTTCTTTTTTGTGCAATGTTTTCTTCATTAAGTATTTGTACTTCGTTTATTTTGTTGCAAGTTAACGATAATTTGTATTTGTGTTTTATACTATACATTTCTTTATTGTAAAATAAATCAAACGGGTCTCGTAATTTTGTGTGTCCTAAAGTGTGTTAATTTCGTGCTTAGATGTATCGAATTGGTATGTGCAAAAATCGGATAGTTTATATTAATTGATTTATTGAATCATTATGTTTGTTAACGGGACGCAGAAGACGTCCTCGTGACGGACTGACAAGGAAGTAGCACCGGCGGTACTATCTTCAGGTAAACTGTACGCCCATAACATATTTTGTTTTTAATGTTCTTCTATAGTTGAATGAAATCTTTCGATTATACCACTAGATTCTAAGTGTTTTGGTGTTATAAAATCTATTTTAATTTTGTGTGCTTCAAGTAATTCTTTAATTCTATGATATAAAATTATAATCCTTGATTTACTTATAGCTTCCAGTGTTCCATATGAAAAGTAATTTATTGTTGCTTTAAAAATCTTTTCGTCGCACTAGACTGTTATGAAGTAAATAACGTATCACTTTTGAGGTACGTTAAGCTACTTTCGTCGCACTTGGCCGTAAAGAAGTAAATAATATATCACTTTTGAGGTACGTTAAGCTATTCATATCTCCCTGGCAACAAAAAAGCGGCCTGTTATGGGCCCAAAACAGCGCGCATTTTTCTTAACGGCCCGCTCTCAATCAACAAATTATTAATACAATATTATCAAGTTGAAAACAGTGTTCGACTTTTGGAAATTAAATAGATTTATTTAACTACAAGAAATTAAACGAAATAACAATACAAATTATAAAAAGTCTACTTAAAGTTTTAAAAATTTGTTATGCTGCAATTGTGAAAGCTGTCATCTTTTAAATAAATTGTCTTCGTTTTGGTACCTGTCCCTCGACTTTTCTGATACTAATTTATGATCTGCTTGCTTAGCTCGGGCCAATATTTTCGCTGGAAGTAAAGCCTTATTCTCCATTTTCTGCACTTTGACAGATAAAATGTCTGGTTCTGGTTCTGGTTCTGATTTAAATCGATGGGAGGGCAGAGAGTTCCGCCGCACGTAGGCCCCAATGGGCCCTTTGTGCGTCCTCCCATCTGAGTCCTCATTCCTTGACACGGTCAAGCCAACCCAAGGCATTGGCAAATGCCAGGACTGCAGCAAGAGGGACTCTGAGGATGTCTGATAGATTTAGACATCCCTCTCCCATCGTGGATTTACGTAGGTTGGATAACACTAGCAGTACATGCTCCGCGGTTTCCTCTTCTGCTTCACACCCTCTGCAGATAGGACTAGATTGTAGTCCCAGTTTGTACAGGTGTGATCGTAAATTGCAGTGTCCTGTAAGAAGCCCTACCACCTTCCGTAGGTTATCTCTGGACAGTTGCATACAGTATCTTGCCGTTTTGCTGTTCATTGCGATGAAACTTTTTGGGACTCTACAGCCAGGTTTGTTGTCCCATCGCTCCTTATGGCATCTGATTGATGCAGTTTTCAGTAGGGTATTCAGATCTAGCAGAGAGGGCAGCAGGGAGGGATTCGGTCCGCTTACCGTTTGTCCGGATGCCTTCCTCGCCAAACCATCTGCTATTCGGTTCCCTCTGCTGTTGTTGTGTCCTTTTACCCAGCATAGATTTATCTCGTTGTAGCGAGCCACTTCTTCCAGGGCTTCGCAGCATTCCAGCGTTAATGCTGAGGTTATTTTGCTGTTGGCAATGAACAAGATGGCGGCTCTGCTGTCCGTTATAATGTGCATATTTTTACCCTTAATATATTATATAAATATTATATTAATATATATTCCATATTAATGATGCATATGCCAACATTGGCCGCACTATGGCTGTGTAGATTCATAGGGTTACCTTTGGAGATAGTCCCCATGTTTTCCCCACAGCACGTCTGCATTGCCAGAGGGCTATGCATGAAGAATGCCCAAATATTTGACTTCCTCTTTCAGGGTGAGTTCTTCGCCCCGAAAGCTTGGTGGTTTGAAATCTTTAATCTTCCTTCTCCTTGTGAACAGTACTATTTCCCTGGTATGTGCACCATTTGTTTACTGTGTCAAGAGCCTCTGACATACGTTTCGCTAGCTTAGAGCCACCGGAACTCCCCTGCGTCGAAGTGCCGCTGTTATCTTTGGGAAGGAGGTCTTATCAAAGGCTCCTTCAATGTCCATAAAAGTCGCCAGAGTGAAGGTTTTTTGCTCGAAGGATCGACCAATTCTGCTCACCACGGTGTGCAGGGCCGAATTCGTCGACTTGCCTTCACAGTATGCGTGTTGATTGGGATGTAAACGGTGTTTCACTAAGACTGTTTCCCTAATGTATCGATCGCAGAGTCTCTCAAGTATCTTTAATAGAAAAGATGTGAGGCTTATTGGTCGGTATGCTTTCGCTGTGGTGTAGTCCAAGCGTCCTGGTTTTGGTATGAAGATTACTTTAGTTTCCCTCCATGCATAGGGTATGTAGCTGAAGGCAATACACCCCCTGTACACGCCTACGAGGGTGTCCAGGATAACATCCTTGCCCCACTGTATTAGAGCCGGATAAATCCCGTCCAACCCTGTGGATTTGTATGGTGAGAAACTCCTCATTGCCCAGTTTACCTTTTTCCTGGTGAGGATGGAGCCCGCCAGGTCCCAATTCGGTTTGGTTCGGGACTCTGTAGAGGTATCCGTGGGGCTCCACTCCTGGTTAAAGGTACAGCCCGGGAAATGGGTCCTCAATAAGAGTTTGCCTGTGTTTTCAGGTGAGTCCGTATAAGAGCCATCCTCCCTTTTAAGGCTAGTGAGTTTTGGTAAGGGGTTTCTGGAGAGGGCCTGTTTTAAACGTGCTATTTCCGAGGCATGTTCTACTTTGGAGCAGAATAGCCTCCAGGCCTCTCTCTTCCTTTGTCTTACCAGTTTTTCAAAAAGTATGTGTAATAAGAATTACTTAATTTCAATTTCAATTTGTGCACAGATTGTGATTTCACTGTAGGATACATTATTATGTTATGGATTATTCCTAGCGCAGCTAACGTTTTTACTTTCCCTATATAGATTAGTTGATATTAAAACAAAACGCCAGGTCGAGTAAATATTCTATTATAATATGAGAATAAATAAGCCAGCAAAGGCTAAAATATTGTCTAAATGGACAAAATATATCATTGGTGAAGATGCCTTCATCTAGAATTGGGTCTGAGTGGAAGAAGACTACGTGATCTTCGTCCGCATGTCTCCTGACTCAAATTATTCAGTGTTTATATATTTATATAAATATTTAGAACATTTATTTAAGTAGACATGTAAATCAAAACAAATAAATAAATAATATATAGGGGAAGTATTGTTTTCGTGCATGAAATGTCTGTGGGCGCTCCATCTCAAAAACGAATGATCCTATTGAGATGAAACTTTAAACTTAAGGTTTAATCACAAGTAATACCATAAGTGATGGCAATTTACTCGAATAAATTTTGTTTTTGCATGAAAGTTTGTTGCTTAGCGATTTTAATAAGAGCAACTGTCACGAAAAAATCACGAGCCGTTAGGCGAGTGATTTTTTCTATCAGTTGCTCGAATAAAAATCGCGATTAAGCAACAAACTTGAATGAACAAAATTTATTCCGATTTAATTGTCATCACGAATGGTATTTGGAAAGACTATTCCACGACTTGAAACGAATATCGGTGAATGGTTCAATGTTTATATTAAAATTTTTATGATATATCTCCTGCAGTATTTTGGTCGAAAAATTGGACATTGATTAAATAACACCTCCCTTATAATCATTTGCATTTACCTTCTTTATATTATACGCCTAGTCATCATAATCGCGGCAAGAGTTTCCATTAAAGTTTTGCTAACAACTGGTAGTTTTTACCGGCGCAGATTTCTTCAAATCGTTTCCAAACACACGATCTCGTTTAAGTTTGATTTTTTGGTGCAGAACTTGTCACCGTCGCATTTATTATGGATGATGAAGTGTTACCAAACCTTTTGATTTTATAACCTACTTGCAACTGACATACGTAGAAACAACGTTTTTCGCTTTTTTATCAAGGCTAATTCAATTCATTTGTCGGGAAATAGCTAACTTCAGGTTATTCAGGTGAATAAACAGCAACTTGGTGTTTATTCACTTAAAAATTGACGTGATTGGCTAAAAAATATCACATGCCTCATTTTCATTGGCTACATACAATAGGAGTGGAATAGTCGGTAAAAAATGGAACTGAAAAGCTTTTGGCGAACATTTATAAACCGAGGAGTGTTTTTTTCCTTGATATTTTTCTAAATTTGAAAAATATTACATAACATTTCAAACAAAAGTTAAAGTTAATGAGAAACTAAAAACGTTTTATTTAAACATGTTTTTCATAAAGTTCTTAACTTGCTAGAAAAAAATTTAAAATTTTGCCATTTTTTGCCTATTGATAATAAACTATGTGAGTTACATGAAATTTTTAAAATAATTAATTGTAAAGATTTCAAAATTGTGCAAATTATTAAGAATGACTTGGGTAAACCTTATAGTTTTAGAGAAAAATGTAAGGAAAATACTATGACATCACCATTTTTTATGTTTTTTTTTTACACTTTGCAACTTTTAATTAAAATCCTCGCTTATGATTTTCTCATTGAAGGGAGGGATAGAGGCCACCCACCCACCCTACATATACATGATAAATTTAAATACAAATCGTTTATGATTTTGCAGCAAAAAACAATAAAACCTTGCATCTAATAAAAATAAAGCATAATCCAAATTTAAGCTTAAATATAAATGACCGCGAGACGATTAGTAATTGAAATTTACATGTGTATGCAGGGTGGGCGGGTGGTCTCTGTCCTACCCTCCAGTCAGTAAAACATCATTTAAAATTATTTGAAATATTTGTCAACAAATAAAAAATCATCAAGAATGATTTGAAAATAATTTCTAATTGTTGATGATTTTGTTGTTTAAAAACAATAAAACCTTGTATATAATAAAAAATAAAGCATAATCAAAATTTAACTTTAAATATAAATGACTTTCTATACTTTATCTTATTTGAGGTTAATTTAAAGCCTTTCCATGAATTATGTATATAATTATTATTAATTTACACACTCAAAAATTTTACTTTGTCAATTTTTCTTTTATTCAAATTTTTAAATTGAAGTTATTGCAAACCGGGAGGCGATCAGCAATTAAAGCTAATGTATATGTAGGGTAGGTGGCCTCTAACCCACCTTCCAATCAGTAAAACATAAGTGAGGTTTTTAATTAAAAGTTGTAAAATGTAAATAAACATAACATTATTGCAAAATTTAATAGATTCATTCAAACAAATTTTGAAATTTAGGCATTTTGAAAAATAAGACATTACTTTTCAAACAAAAATTAAAAAGAATGAAAAACTAAACAATGTTTATTGTTATTGATACATATTTTTCATAAACTTTTTAACTTTTTAACTTAATAATTTTGACATTTTTTGCCTATAATTAATAAATAATAGGAGTTGTCACGAATCGTTTGTTGGAAACATTATTAATTAACCAATCAAATCTCTCCCCCGTAATATACGAATATAATTTTCCTGTAACTAAATATTTTAGAAATGGGGTATCCACGCTCCGACAAGCGTAATATAAACCACAACAATTTGTATATAACCTACTGCAAATACGTGTCTAAAGTAAGTGTAATATACAAATAATGTTAAACATTTGTTTTTATTGATTGAGTTAAATCAAAATACGTGCTTTTCAAAAAGATTCATTTTAGGCATACATGAGGGTCTACTAGGGCTACTTTTTAAAATTAATTTCATAATATACAGGGTTTATACCCTAAAAGTATCAAAGTTGTATTTTTTTAAATGGAACACCCTGTATTTTATTGCATTTTTGGATCCTTGGATCAAAATAAGTGTGTATTTTCATAAGGTTTATAATACCTAAACCTTAAGGTTTTTGAAATAACTTGTAAAAATCTAACCTAAATTTCATGTTTCAAATACTTATAAAGTAACTATGTTATGTATACTAAAATTACACTTAAATGTAACAATAGATCAAATTTTATTTTCCAAATATAATAAACTTGGCATCTTATGCAGGGTGTAAAAAAAAATTTCGGAGTTTTTTTCAATTTTTTTATAAGCAAATATGCTTCATTTTGACCCGTTTGTGGGATATTTTAGACGAACTCTATTGTGTCATTTTGACATTAATTAATAATACTAACATAAGTCAAGTAAGTATTTCAAGCATCTTTGCAAAGACATTTATGAAAATTATTTTGACAATCGAATTGTTGGATAAAGTGGCAGAAAATGAAAACTTTTTTGATAATGTGTTACTTAGTGATGAATGTACTTTTCATAACAATGGTCTCTTGAATAGACACAACTTCCAAATAGAAATCAAAATAGGTGGTCTATTAATGTGTGGGGTGGAATAATGTAATTAAATGGTATGATGTTTCTCAATTTTCTTTTACACAAATTCCCAGCGTTATTCAATTGGAAGGAACTCCGTCTCATTATCATCGCAAAATTCGGTAATTTGTAAACACCAACTTTCAAAGTAGGAGAATAGGAAGGAAGGGATTTCAAAATTGGCCTCCCAAATGCTTTTGAAACTATAATCCCGCAAATGTTATCCAAAGTTAGCAGTAATTATCAAAAAAGAATATGTGTCTGGAATTGAACGGTCGACATTTCAAACATCTTTTGTAAATATTTTGTTACTGTTTTATGTTATCATTGGTATGTTATTATTGTTACAATTATTACTGTTATAACATAATGGATAATAAATAAGAAGTCAGAAGTTTTTGAACATTTGTAAACATATTTTTTATTATTATTCTTATAATTGTAAATTATCTAACTAATTTAAGTAAATAAATACATATATATATATATATATATATATATATATATATATATATATATGTATATATTAAAAAAACATTTATTAAAAAAACACCTTGTGGTGCAAAATACGATGTTTTGGCGTTTTCTGCAAAAACGCGAAGACTTGAAGCTAAAGCTATAAATACTATTCGAAAGGTAATTAAAAAGTTCATTTTCCTGGAAGATACAAAAATGGTCATAATACTTTCCCTATATTTTTCTCGAAAACTATGAGGTTTACGCAAAAAGGCTATTCTTAATAATTTATTCACTTTCTAATTCTTTACAATTATTGGTTATATAAATAGTTTAATAGCAATTGGTAAAAAATGTCAAAATTTTCAATTTTTATTTTTTTTCTCGAAAGTTAAAAATTTTATGTAGAATATGTTTAAATAAAACTTGTTTATCTTCTCATTCCCTTTAACTTTTGTTCAAAAAGTTTTATAATATTTTTTATATTAACAAAAATATTGCAAAAAAAAACGGCCTGAAGTAAACACAGATAAACTATTACTGAATTAAGTTTTTTCTCATCACAACTTAATTCAAGTGTAATTATAGTGTTTATAACATTCCGGTTTATGGATGTTTACCAAAAGCTTTTCAGTTCCAGTTTTTAACGATAAAACTTTAAGTTTAAAGTTTCATATCAATCGGATCATTCGTTTTTGAGATACAGCGCCCACGACAGACAGACAGACACATACACAGACACAATTTTTTTCCCAGAAATTTGTGCAATGGACTCGGGAGACCTCGAAACGGATATTTCCGCAAAAAAAAAATTCTAAAAATAATCACGATCACAATAATAATTAATATTGAGAGTGGCGCCTTTTTTGTCCGTGGTGGTATCGTTTTTTAAACGCGCCTCGAAAATCGAAGATCGGCAATGTTTCAATTCTAACTGGAATTGATTCATTCTCGTGGCGGCCTTCCAACTGGAAGGACGCACGTAATTACGACATAGCTGCACTGATGAGCTGTGATACAGCGAAACACGTGTCTGCAGATTGTCTTACATAACATTTTTCGAGACGCGGTTAAGAAACGATAACACCACAAAATTGTTACATAGTGCTAAATATAATTTTAGACATGTAACGACAGCTAACAGTTATATCATTCAATGCCTGGCGGTGCTTTAGTACGGGGAGTAGTTGTTTTAACTGTTAGCTGGAGTTTTTACATTATTATGTAAAACATTAGTGCAGTAATGCTCATAGAGATTTATTACTCTCAATATTAATTATTATCATTAACAACTGCACGAAATATTTTAATATTTCATTTGTATACGATCACAATACTTCCCCTATATATACTTCGTATGTAGGGAAAGTAAAAATATGGTGTTTTATTTAAATAAATGAAGTTATACCCACTTAAATTTCTTATTTGTTTAATTTTAATTTTTATACACCCTGATAAGATGGCAAGTTCATTTTACTTGCGAAATAAAATATTATCTATTGTTACACTTTACTGTAAATTTAGCATTCATAACTTAAATACCTCTTACGTAAGTGAAACATAAAAATTAGGTTAGATTTCTACAAAATTCAGATTTTTCTAAAAACCTTAAGGTTTAGGTATTAAAAACCTTATTAATAAATTTTAAATTTAAAAATACGAAAACATTTCGTGAATCTACAACAGTAAGTCTTACTAAGACTACAAAACAAATTAATTAGCAGCGTTTTCTGAAGACGTACAGTTTTCCGATATGTTATTGCCAAAGTGATTTCTTATTTTCTTTTCTGTGATGGTCAAAAAGTGGTCTGCGAAGATATTTGATACTTCGTAATTGTCGTTAATTATTTGTCCGTTCTTTTTTATTGCGTATGAATCGTCCTTTTTAACCCCGTTTAATTATTCACGAACAATACCCTATACTTCGCGTTGTTTATTTGAAGCATTATGTATTTTTTGGCTATAGTAATTTCGCTTCGTTTCCTCGATTAGCTTTTTATGATTTTTTTTATCATTATAGTATTTCAGATTTTGATTCCATCATAAGCCGGTAAGTCAGTTTTAAATTATCGCTCGAGTTTCTTATGTCAGTGTTGACCCACGTTTGGCGCTTATTGGAGCTCATTTTCTTTTTTATAGGGCACGATATGTTAAACAAAAATTCCTCTAAGAATGAATCAATAGAAGTTTTAATGAAATTCCAATTTGTATTCTGCAGATAATATCTTAATTAATTTATGGTAGAGTTATATATTATTCTTTGGTATTTAAATTTTGTTTTGTCATTTGGTATATTTTGAGCACGTTACAAGTAGTCTATGATTTGTGCGTGGTGATCAGAAAGGTGTAAATTAATATTTGTGCAATTCCAAGTAGCAGTTGGGAAATTTGTTGTTGATGAATGGTTATTTTCCGTTAAGTGGATTCTGGTTGCTTTATTTAATTTATTAATACAATTAAATGACGAGAAAAAATCATTTAAACGCCTTTTTGGTGTGTTGTTGATCATGTAATCAATATTTAACTCACCACAAAGAATTGCACGGGAATGTATACTGCTTATATATACCATTAAATTTGTGATATTATCTAAAAATATATTTATATTACCTGAAGGTGGACGATATATGCAAATTATTGCAATTTTTAAACTAAATTCTTTCAAGGAGCAAGCTGCGCATTCAATTTCATTCTCAACACAATATTCACTAATATTTATTCGATCATATTTATATCTTGAATCTAGAAAAATCATACATCCACCGCATTGCATTCATTGCGTTTCCTAGTGTATTCTGCAGTTTTTGTTTTACAATTTAAGTGCACATTACTTGAGTTATATTTGTTGCACCATGTTTCGGTTAAACATACGATATTTGCTTTTATGTCATTTAATACTACTGCAAATTCATTAGTTTTATTATAAACCCTTCTTATATTTTGATGTAAAACTTTAATTTAGTGATAGCATTGTCATTGTTATTTAATATTTTTGTGGGGATTATTGTTTGATCTGTATGTTGTTTTGCGAAAAAACCTAAATTCCCTTATAATAATACCTTTGGGCCAAAGATTTTGATCCATTAGTGCGTGAGCTCATTCTTCAGAGACACCAATTTTAAAGCACATATATTTTACTAAAGTGTTTCGATCTTCATACATTATTGGGTGAATAGAAAATTCTATGTTTGGAAATTTTGTTTTGAGTTTTGACGATATGTTTTCTTAAGTATACTCTGGCTTATATTTACCGATGTGAAACCATATGTTTTTGGTGTGTTTATATACATCACTTTCTTCCTCATCATTTCCAACTGTGCTTTTATTTTTCTTAGATTTAGTATGCGATTTTATAACTGAATCTCCGATAGTTTGAATATTCGGTTTTATTTGGTGATTTTCATTTCGTTTCATTGAACTGTTGATATCAGCTGTACTGATTTTTTGGGTCTTTATTGGGGATACCTTAACGTGAGTTTTTTGTTGTGCCGTCGGCTGGGGCATAGTCTGTCTAGTCGTCTTTATCGGTGATAGGATGGCTCGAGTGACCTCTTGTGGATTAATTACAATTTGCAAATTTGTAATTTGTATTATTAATAGCTGATTTAATAACTTTATCTGATCTTGCAGAAATGAAACATTGCTCTAAAGATCTCGCATAGTCATATCCTTAGATTTAATTAGTTGTTTTAAGTATTTCACCTCAATAATGGTCTCTCCGCTAGACGTCGACGTGTCGAGGTCGTCTTCATTGTCGCTGTCACATTGTTCAGTTCTGGATCCGAACAGCAAATTATTGAGTCTTTGTTAACTTGGATCACATTTTTCATGTATTTTATACAACCGGAGTGCATTGTAAGTCCATAACTTTGGTCCACTTTGCGGTATATTTCGGCACCATTGCGCACGTCCGTCTTATTCGTCGCCATTTTTCACTCTGAATAATTGAATAATAAAATGTAATATATTTTAATAAAAACCTTATTAAAACACACATCTATTTTGATATAGAAGAATCCAAAAATGCAAGAAACATCGTGTTCCAAAAAAATAACTTTGATACTTTTAGGGTGTTTGGGACCCCTGTATATTATGAAATTAATTTTTAAAACTAGCCCTAATAGACCCCTATATAGCACCAAAGTGAAACTATTTGATAGTCACGTTTTTTAGGCATAATATTCCGTGCCGTATAGCGTGAATAACCCTTTGTTATAAAGAAATTAAAGTAATTGTAAAGAATTGAAAATTCAGCAAATTATTAAGAATAAAAATGAGAGTGTACGATTACATACATATAAAATACACGTATATTAGATCACAGCGTTATAAAAATTTAATTCATCCTTTATTATCATCGCTGATAAGTTATTCCCTAGAAAGCCTAATATTAATTGTAATGTAACCGATTTCTTAGTAAATATAACAAAATATTTTTAATCAATATTTAATTTACATTTACATGCCAAGAGTGGGCTTTTCATCTTTGGTGAAATCTTTTTATGAACTCGCCTTGAAAATCGAACATCAAAGCTGCATTAGCTGTGATTCAGCGAAACACGTGTTTGCGGATAGTCATAACCATTCCATGAAGTGGCTGGGAAACGGTGACACACAAAAATTGTTACATAGTGCTGAATGTAGTTTCAGATATGTAACGACAACGGACAGTTATATAATTCAATAGCTGGCGGTGCTTTAGTAGGAGTAGTTTTTTTTAACTGTTAGTTGGTTTTTCTAGTTTCTACATTTTAATGATGTAATAATTAATATACGGTGCAGAAACGCTCAAAATAATTAATTCTAATTATAACTTTTAAAATATTTTTCAACAGTATCAGAGGGTTTATTTTAGGGATGCTTTTTATAGTCTCAAAATCAGAAAAATCTAGAATGTTTATAATAATATTGGTCAATAATATATTGATTACAGGCATCTTTTCGAAAGATTTAAAAAATTTTCAATTATATTTACAAAAGAGACGCTTCTTCTTTAATTAACAAATAAACCAATGTCACTACTTCAATTAGTCACCAAAATTATTGAAATAGTGATGAAAAAATAAAAGATTGAATTCCTTTAACAAGAAATAAGATTTTCTGGAATATTGATATACAACTGGAGCTATCCAAGTTTATATCAATGAAGCCTAAAATTGTTTTGAAATAAGCCGAGCCGCGAGATTCGGTAATTTGTAAACACCAACTTTAAAAGAAGGTGGATCGGAAGGAATGGATTTCAAAATTGGCCTCCCAAACGCTTTTGAAACTATAACTCCGCAAATGTTATCCAAAGTTAGCAGTAATTTTCAAAAAAGCATATGTGTTTTGAATTGAACGGTCGACTTTTACAACATTTGTTGTAAATATTTTGTTTCTGTTTTATGTTATCATTGGCATGTTATTATTGTTACAATTATTGCTGTTATAGCATAATGGATAATATATTAGAAGCTAAAAGTTTCTGAACAATTGTAAACATATTCTTTATTATTATTGTTATAATTGTAAATCTAATAAAATTCCTTAGCTTGCTTCTTAGGCATAAGAAAAGATTTTGACTGCATGCAGCTTGCTTTATTAGTGGAAAAATTGTACAAATATACAAAAGTTTTCTGTCTGAAGTGGGCCATTGGAATTTTTTTGCTAAAACTAGGTGCGCCACAAGGTTCTGTTTTAGCAATATTACTGTTCTAAATATATATAAATGACTTATATTACTTTTTGTGGGTGACACATCAACTCTCAATAAAGCCTAGAATATAAACAGAGTATAAAAAACATGATTTAATTGCTTGCATAAACAGAACACTTGTTTATACTAAATAGACTAACTGTAAATCCAGCTAAGACACTAAACCTTATATTAACTCTTAGAGAACTGATACCACTAAATGCCCAGGAAATTCTGCGCTAAACGATTATAATTGGGTGTTGATTAACTAAAATTCCTAAAAATATGGTTTCTAGTAAGAATTTAAAATCTGTCTACAATGAGTATTTTCATCTTTAAAATGGATTATTAGTGTGGGGTCATTTTGCGTCTCGTCAGAAGTTTCATGGTCTACAGCGCAAATCTGAGTCGACCAGGGTACAAGCATGATTGTTAAGATCCATTTATAGAACTGCATATACTTTCTTTATATGTACCATTAGGAGAATATAGTATTTGTCAAGAAGGGATAGATTGAAAGATTTAGTAGCACATCTCTTACCGATTGCTAATGCACGTTGAGTAATGGGAGAATAGTAACGGATATCTAATTCATTGGGTGGGTTACAAAGACAATTACTTGGGTGTCAAATTTTGGTAGAAGTTTAGAGTTCTGATCTCTCTATCACTTAGATAAGATGTGAAGTGAAAGGACGAAATTGGGTAAAAATTAGCCGAGGTCTCGCAGAAGCCGACCTATCGATTTATTAATATTGGCCAGAGTCTTTGTTAAAATTCCTTGATTTTTAAATAGTAGTACTTGGAAATATCTACCACTGTTTTTGATTTTACCAATCTACCGGAGGATAAGTTAGACTTCTTTTTAGATCAAGCTGAGAAGGAAAACGGTTAATGGTTTTGCGAATGCTGTACGAACTCCAATAATTTAATCAAAGCGGACAATATCTCTGTTTCCTCTTTAGAGAATGTTATTGCATCAATAATAGCAAAACAATTTGAAATTTTCAAAAACCAACTTATGTCATCAATTAATGATGAAATTTTTAAATTAAAAGAGAGAGTGGCATGTTTAGAAAACGAAAATAAGTCGTTAAAAACAAACAACGCTTTGAATACATCGGAATCAATTTATGAAATTGAAGATCGTAAAAGCCGTTCAAAAAATGTTATTATTTACAACCTACCTGAATCCACTAAAGTTTCTATTAGTGATAAAATTGATGATGATAATATTGCACTTCACGCTTAATGTAAAGACATTGTTGATGTTAATCCGATAAAATTATTCCGCATTGGTAAATTAACTAACAAACCGCGCCCCATAAAACTTGTGTTTTCTAACGAAAAAGATGCAAAAAAAATTACTAAACAAGAGTAAATTACTGAAGGGTGGTATTAATATAAAATCTGATTTGACACGCTCTCAACAGAACTATTTAATGTTTGTGAAATCAGAAATCAAACGCCGCTTAGAATCTGGAGAAACAAATCTCACTATTCAATACGTTAGAGGTGTTCCTACAGTTGTAAATCAGGAAAACTAGAAAACTCTCAACAGGCAGTTAATTTTAATTTTAGTATGTATTACCAAAACGTAAATGGTTTAAGCACCAAAACTAAAGAATTCTATAACAACGTAATAATAAATGATTATGACTCGATTGTAATAACTGAAACATGGCTCAAAGATGGAGTTTACGACAGTGAATTATTTTCCACTAACTACAGCGTCTTCAGAGCTAACAGAAAGACACGCAAAGGTGGTGCGCTCTAATTGCAATGAAAAATTGCTTTAAGTGTCTTTCATTACCAATACCTTTTGATATTGAAAATTCCGATATTGTTGCAATTCAAGCTAATATTTATAAAAATAAAACAGTTATTATTATATGTGTTTATATACCTCCGCACACTGCTCTTGATACCTTTTTTTGCTCTCTGAGCGTAAAATCATAGTTACGCTCAGAGATAACGTTCAATACTTTGTTGACATATTTTGTTCTAATCTAAATAAATTTGTTGTTGATTTGAAATCTTGTATGATATAAAAACATTAAAAATGTTTACTAAGTTGAATATTAGCTTTATAATTAATTATTTAGTTTCTAATTACCTTATTTGTATTGTATTTTAAATTATAGATTAAGTTATTTTTATATTTTTTTCTGTTGAGAATAAATATATTATTATTATTATTATTATTATTTTAATTAATAGTACATGTAGTTTGAAGTAGAATTCATGATCAAATAGAATTTCCAGCTATTTGCAGGTATGATAAGGTGAGATTTTGGTTTAATAGATTTTAATTTTAGGAGCAGATAGGAAATGAAAAGTTTAGATTTTGTGGGGTGTATTTTAATACTCCATTTAGAGAACCAGGCAGAGAGTTTAATACTATTTATGGCGAGTTAAGGACAGACTTTTATAGTTGTGCTATTAGTGCGGTGTCCCCAAATAGAAGAGGTTATATGGTGGGATCGAAGTGAGATGACTCGGAATAAAATATCACGACAATAACGATTATAAAGTATAGGAGATAGTTTGGATCTTTGAGGTACACTTTGCTATAGTATCTGAAGAATTAAAAAAAAACTTTTGTTTGGCTTAGTCATACGTATTTTATTTATTAACAAATAATATAGGAGACTTGTAAACTTCAAGATGCTTGGTTTAGAGATTAGAAAATGATAATGATAACACATTATTATGTAGTAGATTTTTAGGGGATGAAATCAAATTGGTAGTTGGGAATGTATACATTACAAGATTCTAGTATTTTTTTCCTTGAGAAAGAAGGAATTAGTGTCCGATTTTCAGCTGCAGATTATTACTTTTTTTATACGCTGGGAAAGTTTCTACTGGTAACAATAGTTGAGGATTTTAAGAAAAAACTGGTCGATATGATTGGACAATTTTTCAAGATAGGTCGAGGAATATTGCCATAGTCCAGCGAAGTACTTTTTCTTCAATTAGAATATTATCAATTGGAGGCGAAGGGGGATGGAAGTTGTATGAATTATACTAGTAGTTTATAGTGTTGTAAAAAGTATTGTCATTATTATTAGTTATTTTTTAATAAATTGTGTAAACTAATTCGAAATTAAGTTATCGTTAGTAATTGTTGAATGGTCGAAAGGGTATGTAATGCCGAGATGTCTCAGACTATTTGTACCTTTTATATTTAACAATGAGTTTTTTATGTCTCTTCTTGGTTTCTTTTTTTTTTCTTTTATAACTCTGTGTTTAATGCGCATGTATACCTGTTGGTTGAATTTAATAAGTCGGAGGATAAGTTTGGAAAGAGTGTTCTTGAAGTCTCATTAATGAATTTTGGGAGTATGAAACACAATCGATAATGATCATGGCCGTGGAAACGTTGAAACTATACCCAAAAATTTGATCCTATCATCGATATATAGTTTCTTATAAAGTTTTTGATACTAAGATGCATAACAAAGTAAAGTTGAATTAAGATATTATAGGTGGGTTGACATTTGTTCTATTTTCCAACTGACAATAAATATCATTTGCAACTCTTTCGATGCCGTAATCTTGGTAATGGTATATTAATTTGGGAGGAGACGTACTCTAGCTTCAGATGAGACTTATGATTGTTTGAAAATAAAGAGTATATATACATTTGTCATTTAGACACCCAAATAATTTATTTCGGTGGCGCATATAAAATAAAGTTATGAAGTGAAAATAGTTTGTGAATGCAGAAATATTTAATGAGTAGTCTCTCTCAATTGCTGCTTTATTATTTGTTAGTACAAGATCTATGGGGGGTGGTGTATTATTATTATTATATCATTTTTTTTAACATATAACATTTTTAACAAAATATATTAAAGCAACAATTTAAAATTTCTATTTGTATTTTTGTATTCAAATAGTCTCAAGAAAAATATTTTATATACTTTGTATTAAGTAATGTAAAATAAGAAGTAAACCAATTAGATGCAGGTGTTTGCAAGTATTAAAATTGAATCTCAGTAGAACAAACAAAATTAAAATTTGTATCCAGATTAATTTAAATAATAATATTTAAATTTTTAATTCCATATAATTAGATTAATACAATAATGTACATATATATCGTGTGGGTTTTCCTAATGCAAGCTGCTCATAGTAATGTCTTTCTGGTATGATGCTGGTGCAAAGCACTTAACCCCTTAATTGGGCAATGTACTCTTGAATTTGCTTCGCAGTTCATAATAATTACTAAGCACCACCGGTTTGCTAATAAGTAAGTTTTGTTTTCCTTTAAATGAGTAAAGGTTAATTGCAAGATCTAAGTTCTAACTTTTAATAGAACCGCATTTTTATTTTATACAATGTTATTTATTTACTTATTGGTGTCAATAAGTTCACCAGAAGAATATAACTATTATCTGATATTTATATTAAAAATTTGCTGCTCCGTAACAAATACATTTGAATTAAAAACATGATAGTGTAGCCTTTAACTTTGTTTGATTAATACCACTCCACGTGGTGAAACATTTTTAAATATGAATTGAAACTTAAAATACAACTTGTGGTTCCGTTACACTACCATAATATCTAACATAATGAAACAAAACTAGGAGTTTTATTTTAAATTACAATTAATATGCGTTATACATATTTGAATTACTTTACCAAGTAATATTTGTTTTTAAAACCACACATTGAATAAAATATTTGAGACTCTTGGCACATCGCAAATTCAGAGTTAGTAGGCAATATACAGTAAACTTCTTAGATTTTTTATGTTGAAAATAAAAATAATAGATCGCGTAAACCAATTTAAAATAGGTGCAATTCTCCCTCCCTTACATTTCGAAAATAAATAGCGACACTACGGGAATTGCACGTATCTGTTGAAATCACGTACAAGTTGTATTAAAATCTGCGGTTGCGGCAAATTTAATGGTGCAAAACCAATGATTTTTCAAGCTGGCATCATTATTTATTATGCTAGAAGAGATAATATGGAAATAAAAGTCTAAAAATCTGATTTAAACTTGAAAATATCACTAGTAAGTGATGCTTTATATTTAATACAAAGTATATCCATCTATTAATTAATAATTCTTAATTTAATTTTAATTTATAAAAGGAAATCAAAACTGATCTATAGTAGTTATAGCAAAATATTTAAGCAATTAAAAAAATTCATTTCTCTCGCATTGTTTTTTTTTTAAAACTCTTCCTCAAAATTTCAAAAAATCTCCAACATTTCTTGCCTTATTTTTTTAGAATTTTCACTTTTCACACTTCTCTTTCCTCTCCTGCAACAATTTCATTCGAGAATGGTCCACAAGTTTTACCTTTATCTTAATATTTATTTATTTATATATATATATACATCTTTATTGACAAATATGTACATTATTTAAATAATAAATAAATGATGAATGAGGTGTTATTATGTTAATCTGTCAAAAGGCTATCGACCAGAGGTCTTTCTGCCTAATTTATTTATTTATTTATTTAATCTATGGAAATCTCTGATTTACATAAAAATTTCAGAGTACCCAAATATATTCGAAGAATCGAAGCAATTAAAAATAATAATTTTAAGGGAAGTGAATAAAATAACTAATTGCTTACACTAATACTCCTATCGAACATCTTCCCAAGAATTTATCTTTTTCATTTCACAATAATGTTTCTTTCTAATATTAAGAAATTTCCAGCAATTTCTAAATTGCTAAAATAAATGATTTAAAAAAAAATGTCAATACTTCTAGAAATTTCCAACTTTTTTTATCTAATATTTTAAAAGTTTTCTATAAACGTTTTCTCCTCTCTCTTGCAGAAACTATTATTTTAGGAAAGCTTCCTTACCAATTGTATTGCAATTTTCAAATTTCTAGAAACATGATTGTCAATCTATAAATTTTAGGTTCTGGATCTGGATTGAGTTTGCCCATTGTGCCCCCTGGCATGTCCGTCCCACAGCCCTCCAATATTGCCAGAGGGAGACACATGATTTTTTACATTTCATTTTGAGATATGGTTTCCACGTTAGCTTGCCATCGAGGATCACTCCCAGGTATTTGACTTCTGACGACAATGTCAATCGGCTGTTGAAGAGCTTAGGAAGATTTAACTTACCTAGTGTCCTTTTCCTTGTGAAGAGGACCATTTCAGTCTTTGGCGGGTTTATGGTCAGAGATTTTGAGGGCTTCCTGCACCAAGCTGCATACCACCATCTCAAATCTACCTGTTAGCAGGATGGTTATGTCATCTGCATATCCTATGGTGTGCAAGCCATTGTCGTTAAGTCACCGCAGTAGGCTGTCAACAACTATGTTCTATAGGAGTGGTGAGAGTAATCCACCCTGTGGGCAGCCTTTAGCAACGATCTCTCTGATAGTGGTATTTCCTACATTTACTGTGACTGCCATATTCTCCAACATGCTTTTGATCCATCCACTAACTGTGGGGTTCACACCATGCGTGGATAGAGCAGTTTCAATTTTTCTGAAGTTCATCTTATCGAAGGCACCTTCTACGCCCAAGGTGGACATTTTGTTGTCCAGAGATCTTTCGATTCGGTCTACAACAGTGTGCACAGACGACTCCGTTGATCACCCCTGAGTGTATGCATGTTGGTTAGCTTGAATCGGATTCGCGTATTAATATTTCGCACAATTTCTCTAACGTTTTCAGGAGAAATGACGTTAGACTGATGATTTGGCTAGAGTATAATTATAGGACCAGGTTTCGGTATGAATATAACTTTTACTTCTCTCCTCTCGCTAGGTGGACTGATGATATGCCCAGCCCCCATTGGAGGAGGGCCGGGAATATACCGTCTAAGCCTGGTGCTTTAAATGGTGATAAGCTTTTGATTGCCTAGGTTATACGTGTCCCTTCTGGGGGAAGTATACTTTTATTTACAGAAAATGGTCTGTTACTTTCGTATACTTTCACCGATTTTCACAAGCTTAGGCTCAATGGAAAGAGTATTAGAAGTTGATTACAAAAATAAATAACATTAACACATTTAATTTATGCACTGGCAACTAGAGGGCGTTATGTAACACTTAACCCTATTTAAGTATTTTTCTCGGAAATATCAAATGGAATGATATAACTCGAAGCAGCTTACAAAAAAGAAAATGAAATTACATATTGTTTCGTCAAAACCGCAAACTGATATCTCTTGTCATTCCAAAGATATTTAGATTTTTTAAATTATCGTTGTTTTTCGTTGTTTTCGAAGTGTTAGTTCACCCTGTAAGGTGTAAATGAAAATATACGGCTAAAGTTACTTTTAGAAAAAAATGTCATAAAAACAAATGACAACCATATTTATTGGCATCATTAATGAAAAATAATAAAACTTATTACCCATAACAGAAATTTACAAAACGCTGAAATTTCTAAAAGCTAGATATTTTAGAAACTCAAAATGTTTCCCCTTATTTGCTGTACCTACACAAATTCAGCCCTTCTAGAGTGAAATTTTATCCTAGATTCCTTAAAATTTCTTCAATGGTTTTATATGGATAAGCTGTAACATTACGAGTATGTCAAACTATTTTCCTGGGCGATGTTGTAAAAGTAATCAAGTCACCTTTGGAAATGACATTTCTGTTTTGTGATTGTTTATTTATAATTTGTTGTTGCTGTCAAAGTTAATTTGAACGTTTGAAAAATCACTTTATTATAATGCTTTATTTTTCAAATGAAGAAGCATATGATATGCTAGCAGTGTATTTTGAAAGTCTACAAAATGCAGTCATTGCTGAAAGAGAATATGGGTTACGATTTCCTGAAAGACGGCGTCATTCAAGAAAAGTTTTTAAAAGACTGACAGAACGATTACGAAAAACTGGCATGTTCAACCTGTTTCGGTAAGAAATAGGGTACGAAGAAGACAAAATGAAGAAAATGTTATTAACGTCTTGGCATACTTTAACGCTGAATCACGTGCAAGTATTAGAGAAATTTCAAGAGATCTAGAATTAAATTATTCTTTGGTGAATAGAATACTAAAAGAACATAAAATGCGTCCTTACCATGTTGTTTTACATCAAGAGTTAAAAGATAATCAACAATTTCTATCTGCAATATTATGGACGGATGAGGCTACATTTTCAAGCCCTGGTAAAATTAACTTGCACAACAGTCACTACTGGTCAGAAACAAATCCACACTGGCAGAGGGAAGTCAATTACCAAAATCGCTCGAGCATAAATGTGTGGTGTGGTATTTTAAATAGGAAGATAATAGGATCTTTTTTCTTTGAAGAAAAATTAACGGGCCAAAGGTACTTAGATTTTTTAACTAACGATTTGCCCATCCTCCTAGAAGACGTTCCAATTCGAACATATTAGACATGTGGTATCAACAAGATGGCTGCCCAGCACATTTTGCCGCAGGTGTCCGAAATTTTTAGATATTGTATTTTCAAATAAATGGATTGGAAGGGAAAGTATTTTTCCATGGCCAGCAAGGTCACCAGATCTTACGATTTTAGATTTCTTTTTATGGGGTAGAATTAAAGATTTGGTTTTTAAAACACGTCCAACTACACGTGAGGATATGAAAGACAGGATTCGGCAAGCAGTAAGAGGTATTTCTGGTGCTGAAATTGAGGCCAGTGTCAATTCCACTATAGAAAGACTGAATTTGTGCATAGCAAATGATGGGAAACATTTTGAGTACCTAAAATAACTAAGTAATAGGTGCAGTTGTCCATTTTAGTTTTTTGTATTTTTTTTTTCATCAATTATGTTAATAAATATTGTGCCATTCGATTTAAATTGATATTTTTTTGAAATGTAACTATAGCAGTATGTGTTCACTTACAACTTACAGGGTGAACCAACACTTTGAAAACAACGAAAAACAACAACGAAAATTTAAAAAAATCTAAATATCTTTGGAATAACAAGAGATATCAGTTTGTGCTTTTGACGAAACAATATGTAATTTCATTTTCTTTTTTGTAAGCTGCTTCGAGTTATATCATTCCATTTGATATTTCTGAGAAAAATACATAAATAGGGTTAAGTGTTACATAACGCCCTCTAGTTGGCAGCGCATAGATTATATTTGTTAATGTTATTTATTTTTGTAATCAACTTCTAATACTCTTTCCTTTGAGCCTAAGCTTGTGAAAATCGGTTGAGGTATACGGAAGTTACAGATCATTTTCTGTAAACAAAAGTATACTTCCCCCACCACTTAACTGTAGGTGATAGAAAAAAATGACTTAAGCAAAAATTGTAAACCAAGTGCAGTAGTTTCTAATTTTGATAATTTTCAATAGCCTTAATGCGGTAATATTTTGTAAAAAACGCAAATTAATTATGCAAATGATAAAATGCGCCACCTAGCGGAAAGCTACGCTTTTAAAAATATTTTAACGCATCTTCTTTTGGCCGATTATGTCATTAGAAATTTTTCCCCAAATTCTAGGATATACGGTTTCCGAGATACGGCCAGTGGCCACCCACAATGAATCACCCTGTACAAATAAAGTTAAAAAGTTTTTCATTTGTGAAGAATTATGTATAACGAAGTATATGTGTTACTGAATTTAGCAAAAAATCACATTTTTCAGTCGCAAGATTGAATTAAAAATGCATATTTACATCTTTTGAAAATTGATCTAAGATACTCTTGCGAAGATATGCCAACTAAGCTTTTAGCAAATATGAGACAAGGTGGGATTGTCAAAATTACAAGTTCAAGCAAAAAGAAGTTTCCTTAAAAGCGTAAAAATACGCCAAATGAAGGTTTATGTGCTCATAATGTGTATTTAAAATCATGCAATATGAAAATTATTAGTTATAATAATTTTAAAAAATGTTAAAAATACTTTCTTTACTCAAATGTTTTCTTTATAATATAATTTTACATAATTATTTAAATATGTATAGCATGCATTTGTTTTAGTTAAGTTTTGGAAATAGACAATAAAAAAGTATAGCCACTATGTAAGAAAGAAGTAATATCTTCTTTACTATTATTTCTTTTCAATACATATTTAGAAAGTTCACACAAACATTGCATTACTTTTAGGAAGAAAATAATATTAAACATATAATGTTATCTAATTAAATATATTATTAGATCGAATTTAAGATTCTTTAGTTTTTAGAATAAAAAAATACACATGCAAATAAATTGTCAGGATATTTTTAACAGAGTTGGTTTCCAAAGGATACAAATCAATATGTGTCACTATACAACTAAGTACAAGTTAATTCAACTGCCAAACAAAGTTGTAAAATTAATTCGAAGGAACTTTCGTGAATGTATACTGGTTCGCTTAGACGCAAGTACAGGTCCACATAAAAAAGTTTTTCAGTTTTATTAAATTTCGGAAACTTCCTATTCTTAAATTAAGTGCTTATACAATTTTAATTAAATTGATCAGTTATTATAAATATTCTACAATAATTTTAATGTACAAGGTGAAAATGAATTTAATTCTTAATACACTTGAGATCTCAAAATGATTGACTGCTACTCTTTTAGAATTATTTTTTGATTTGCACATTTCTCTCGTTTTAAATATAACTCAATATTTAACGATCTTGGTCAGTCAAATAGTTTATGTTACCAGTGGCTGTAAATCCCCGGATAAATCTGATCTAATATTAAATATTAATTAATTCTGGACCATAAAGTTTAAGGTTACCGATTAAAATTCGAATTTATATACTTGTACCAAAGGCACACATTTACAGAAAATAACGTAACAATATTCCATTCAAAATTTGTGTACGCTTCGATGTTGACATTTCTAAAACTGAATGCGCCATCTCCTTTTTAGTGAACACACAATCGCTCTCCCGTACAGGGCCGTATTCAGTTTCATATGCCCAACAGCAGCAGACATGCATTCTATGTATAGTCATCCCAATGGAGTCGTCACTATCAGGCGACATCTTCAAGTTAAAATTTATAAAATCGTTAAATTCTTGGTAGCGTAAATTTAAAGGAACACATTTATAGAATAATAAATTTAAAAATACGAAAACATTTCGTGAATCTACAACAATGAGTCTTACTAAGACTACAAAACAAATTAATTTGAAACAACTACTTCTCTAGCTAATACTTCGACAGACATTGAATAATACAAATTAATTTGCGTGTTACAAATAGTACAACTATTAAAGCAACACTAATTTGAATGAAATTATTTCTGTTGAATAAACTAATAAATAATAAAATGTACTTTAGATTGTTTAAATGTAACTATAACGTTATTGTTACATTGTAACATTCATTATTTCTCTACAGTCCGTATTTAGTTCCATATGCCTCAACAGCAACTATTATGCAGAATTAGCAGAGATGTATATTATCTATGCTATTCTAATAAGTTTGTCACCAATACGTGATAACTAGAGAGCGGATTTCTAGCATTATGCTTATCCATAATATTAATAGCATCGAAAAAATTTCTAAATATCTATACGAATCTTGAAGAATGTGATTACTTAGCGCTAAGTTTTTTTTGCTTTTTTTGCTTATTTTTACTTTTTGTGCTTATTTTCATGCTTTTTCTAGATTCTGATGCTTATTTAGAGCATTTTCTTAAACATTTAAAAAATATTTAATACAAATTTCACGCTGATATTAAATTAATGTGCTAATATAGAGAATTTTCGTAAAAATCTGTATCCCATCATTTATAGATTCATAATATGATACAATAATTATAATTAATTTTATTATTATTAAATATTAGTATAAATTACCATTTTACAATGGATTCGTTTATAAATAAGTAGATATAATAGACCGTCTCATTATTCAGATAATACAGACGAACGCTTTATAGGAATCACACCTATGATATTCCGGATGTAAACGTCGTTAAACTTGGCCCAAACAGGGGCCCCAGTTAGTATTAAATGTAAACAAATTTAAGTGATAGCTAATAATCAGGTGTTCTACAACCGTATCAATTTTCTACTCTCGGCAAAAATACGGATGGGACGACTGGCGCATATTTATCGTTTTCGTTAATTTTCATATTCAAATTACAATTGAATTGACATTCCAAAAAATTTGCTATTTATCAAAAATTATTATATGCGTGAATCGTATTCCCATGGAGAATCACAGATAAATTATATTATATAATTCACATGTATATTTAACACATAATGTAAAAGGTGAAAACCACAATACAAAAATTAATTAGAGACTATCCAGAATTAAAAAGTGAAAATAATACATTATTTTGTAAGGCATGTTTAAAAATAGTAAGTTTTATTTTAGTTCCCAACTGCATCTTAACTAGTCAAGACTTGTATGTAAAACATGTTATAACAACACTACATCAAGAACGTTTGAAAAAGTTCAAAGCTGAACTAAGAAAACAGCAGACAATTTCACAATCTTTAGCATCATCTTCAACAAACGATGGACAATTTAAATTATTTGTACAAAATACTACGAAAATTACAAAATAATGCATTTAAATCTTTCTTGGGAAAATATTATTAAATGCGCATTCTTGAGACAAATGTATGTAGCTCTTGCGTACTATGAAACCATACAAAATATTAAAGATATTATTAATAATAATTATATGTGGTTTGAGGTGGACAGACGCTTGTTTAATTTAATAATAGGAGTTTAACATGAAGACATCCGACCAACAGTATTTTGATATATACAAAAGAAAAAGAAGAAAGTATGTTTATTTTAGTTTTAAGTAGAATTTCCATGTAAAACATGTTGATAAACGTGTAACATATTAAGAAAATATAGTTTTCTTTAGTGCTTTTTTCGTGTTTTTATGCCTTTTTCCTGTTTTTATGCTTTTTAATGCTTTTTTTCTCTAAATTTTGTGCCTTTTTAAGTGCTTTTTTACACATTTTTTAAGCTTTTGTATCCCCTCTCTAGTGATAACTTCATGTTTAAGCTCATTAAATCGTAAGATTCATTCATAGAGTATACTTGAAGGAATTTGCGAGAGATATTTCTTAAATGACTTTCTCATTTATCACATGGTGAAACATTTTAAACTATCGTATTATTGATGAAGGTTTAAATTAAATTACACTTGGTTTGTTTCAGAATGTTTCTCTATTACTAAATTTTGCCTTTGAAGGCATTATCAAGAGTGAGTTACAAAAGAAACTGATAAGTTTATATAAAATCAGGTAATATAGGATTGTTTCCCCGCTTTTATTGCCCAGTTTATTTCTTCCTGAGATTCAAATCAAGTCCCATATTTAGAATATAGAATTTTAAAATTATTCGTATCCATAAAATAAAATGATTATTAATACTAACGTTATTTAGACTTATACACTATTTTTTGCAGATTAAGCTAATGGTCTATACGACATAAATAAATGGTACAATCTATTAAATGTTCAATATCATAACAAATGACTTTCGATACACAAATGTAAAAAATATATAAATCATAATAATAAATAATTTAATCATCATACAAATATATAATTAATATAATCTCTTTTTGTTTCAGGTGAGTTCTCCTACCTTTGTCATTTTAAAGTATTCCATCATATTGTCATATGTGGGTTTATTACTTTAAAAAAAATCCTCATGAAGATCAATGTACTTTTAAATGCATTTGCTTGACTATTACTCGAAGCACTATTTACACTCCCAGTAAGATACCTATAAACATACATTTTGAACGTCTTCTTTGTAAATTATTTTTAATTTGCTAATGTAAAACGAAGTCATTTTATTTCAACTGAGGGTTTTATGGGAGATGGCCGATTAATTTAGATCTCAAAATATTTCTTGTTTGGATCGATGATCCTAAACCTTTTCGACAATTGGTGTCCTATATTTTTTCTGAAGACTTCTGTAAAAAATTGTTGTGTACCATTCATAATTGGACGTCTAATCGTATAGCTGCCACATGTCCGGATTTAAAAAAAACTATCATTTGCTTCGAGGGCTATCAATTTAGGTTGGATTTAGCTTATATTAAGGACCGACACAGTCGGAAGCTCTTTATTTGCTCTTTATTTTTGGGCTCATATGCTTATATCCATGAATATTCACCCATTACAATATCATATATGTGTTTTAAGGCACCGCAATCGTATTTCTTGAGCATTTCTTTTAACCAATCGACATTGTTGTTGGTTGAAAATAACTCATAAGAAACTGGAAAAGGAAATAGAAATAATTAAAAATAATACATTTCACTCAGAGTAGGTTAGAAGAGAAAGAAACATATAGTTGTAACTAGAATAATAGTTGAAACAAATAATGAGAATAAATATTGATTGATTCATAGAAAAGTGATGAGGATTGTCAGTCATTGATTATGTCGTGATAAAGGGACTAAATAGGGAAGAAGTTAAAAGAATGGAAGTGGAAGAAGTCTTAGGATCTGACCATTTGTTAATAATAGTAGAAATACATATGGGAAAATGAACAAGAAATGGCTGGTGGAAGCTAGAGGATAGTGTGAGTGCTATAAAGAATATGGAAAAGAGATTGAAGAGATCTTTGCGTGACACGAAAGAAAAGTGAAAAAGGGTATGGTAAAAAACGCATGGTTCGATGAGAACCATCGGGACGCAAAAAGGGAAGTGAGGAAGACTTTGAAGAAGGGGAGCTTGGGTAGGGGAGAATTGAATTAGGTGACAGCGACGGCTAAGTACACCAAAGTATGCCTTAAAATGAAGAAGAATGAAAAGAATTACCAATGAAATGAGATTATAGTGAATGAAAGATATTCATTTGTTAATGGATAAAACCATTCTACAAATTCAGTATAAAATAAATGTATGTAGATACTAAAAAAATTTAATACAAAGACTTAAAATTAAAGCAATTAGAGCAAACAATAGTGCTGGTTCAAAGTTCTTGAAAAATGCAATAAGGAATGTTATGGTGGCTAATAGGAAGACTTCGATCTATTGCTTTTAAAACAGAAAAATTGAGTCTGCAGGTAAGGTCATTTGTGTCTACAGAAAAATTATTATTTGAAAAAAATAGATCTAAAAATGTGTTAGTTTCTTTGGGAATTTGAC